>JAJQKJ010002940.1:0-67489 GCA_029574335.1 Rana kukunoris | reverse complement strand
TCGTGTGACGTGGCTTCCAAACAAAATTGGCGTCATTTTTTCCCCACAAATAGAGCTTTCTTTGTGGTATTTGATCACCTCTGCGGTTTTTATTTTTTTGCGCTATAAACAAAAATAGAGTGACTATTTTGAAAAAAAAATAATATTTTTTACTTTTTGCTATAATAAAATATCCCCCAAAAAATATATAAAAAATATAAATTTTTCCTCAGTTTTAGGCCGATACGTATTCTTCTACAATTTTTTCTTTAAAAAAAAAATCACAATAAGCGTTTATTGATAGGTTTGCGCAAAAGTAATAGCGTTTACAAAATAGGGGGTAGTTTTATGGCATTTTTTATTAATATTTTTTTTTACCAGTAATGGCTGCGATCAGCGATTTTCTTTTTGGTACTGCGACATTATGGCGGACAACACTTCAGACACTTTTGACACATTTTTGGGACCATTGGCATTTTTATAGCGATCAGTGCTGCTATAAAAATGCATTGGATTACTATAAAAATGCCACTGGCAGTGAAGGGGTTAACACTAGGGGGCGGGGAAGGTGTTAAGTATGTTCCTGGGTGTGTTCTAAACTGTATGGGGGGGTGGACAGACTGAGGGAAATCACTGATCTTCTGTTCATACATTGTATAAACAGAAGATCAGCATTTCTCTCCTGACAGGACCAGGAGCTGTGTGTTTACACACACAGCTCCCGGTCCTTGCTCTGTACCGAGCAATCGTGGGTGCCCGGCGGCGATCGTGCCCGCAGGGCACGCGCGCACGGGATTCGGCGGGAGCGAGCAGGGGCGCGCGCCCCTAGTGGCCACTTCTAGAGGCGACGTAGAGCACGGGCTCTCGCGCAGGGAGGAGAGCCGACTTGCTCCCGTAGAACTGTGGCGGCTGGTAGGCAACCAGTCAAAAAGGCTGCTCTACCTAAAAAAAAATGAAGGGAAAACCTTGATACCGTAGAGAAGACTCCCGAGGTTGCTAGTGGTTCCTCGAGTAAGGAACCATTTCTGCCATCAAAGTAGGTTGCTACTGAAACCAATGATCTTAGCTATGATAAATTATTTCCACTGACCAAAAGTATAAGGAACATTTTTTTTCCTTGACCATCACACTAAAGTACAGTATGCTGTAGATGCAGCAATATAAGGGAACTGTTTTACCTGCCAAAGGATTTGCATTTCTGTCCCTCCAGTTGTTAAAATTTTAAATCTCTGCCACACAGCACAGCCTCTCTGGCAGTACAGAAGACCAGATTTTTCATTGTTGCAGTGAGTAACATTTACAGGTCTAGTCTCATCCCCAGTGACAGGACAGGGAAAGAGCACATTGAGATGTACATCACTCTTTCACTCTGTCCCCTCCTCCTATCAGCATACCTTGTGCTAGCATGTGATCACTGCAGCACACCAGGCTAGTTATTTTTGCAGCTTCCTCAGTTTAAGTTCTACTCTACAGGGACTGCAATAAGTGAAACTCAGATGCCGTATTTATCGGCGTACACTTTTTTGCCCTTAAAATCAGGGCAAAATCGTGGGTGTGCGATATTCCCCCCGATACTCGCTTCCCGCGCTGTGTTTGAACTTTGCCGCCGATATATACCGAGTGCAGTACACTAGGGTACAGTCGGCCAGGCTCGGCTCCCCTCGTGGTTATGCAAGAGGAGCCGAGCGTGGCCGAGTATGCCTGAGCGTGCCCGAGTGTACTGCGCTCGGTATATGTTGGCGGCGACGTTCAAACACAGCGCGGGAAGCGGAAGAGGGACTTTAGAGACAGCGCGGGAGAAGCGGGGAAGACACCACGAAGGCCGCAGATGGACGCCAGACCGGAGAAGGCCACCGATGGATGCCGGCAAGACACCAAAACTGTAAGTAGTAAAAATCAGGAATTTCACGGCCAGAGTAGGGATGCGCGCTATACGCGGGTGCGCGCAATAGGCCGATAAATACGGTACTTGTATTTACATATAAAATAAAACAAAAATACAGAGCTGTGTTCATTTATGTTCTTTTTATCTGCCTTCAGCTTTAACACCTGCATGTAGTATTAGATCGCAGTTATAATTCTATAGATTAAAATAAATCTTGCTGTGCGCGTGAGTGTTGACCCATCTTCTGTGTCTGTCCATAAGATATATATTTATTTTTATAACAGCTTTTACATACTTATCAAATTAAACTAAATATTAATCTTTAAGGTCTTTTGAGTATAAGAAACCCCACATCATTTATTTTTATTTTTTTCCAGTAACAAAGGTATTTAGCCTAATAAATCCTCACCCACCAATCTCTTTTTGTTTAGGAAAGCTTTATTACCCCATTGACGTTATATTGCAACACACAACAACCATGAAAAATAATCCATTTGTATAAATCACTAGTGTTACATTATTAGAAGACAGAAACGGATTTGCGCAGCAGCAACTGGGGCAATAAATCAGTCTTTGTAAAACCTATTATTACAAAATCTGAAAGACGTTACACATTCTTGCATTAGCAGCTCACCCAGCATGTTTTCAAACTTCTAAGAAATTCAGACAAGTGCCCTATCCCCTCTACTAGGTTTATTCTTGTTAATTATCTAATATACCCACTGTAATAGAAGATGCTTTTGAATGGTTGGGATTTTTGACCTTCACACCAGATAAAGCCAAGCCAAGAGAAGGAACTGTTTAGCCTAATTTATTCCCCCAGATATTCTACAACATATTAACTTGATATTTCTTTATAGGCTCATTTTATTCTATTCTCCTTCATAGATGACATAATTATATTATATAATTCTAATCAATTTAATTTCTCAATTACTTGTCATCAAATAGCTACCATGAAGCTATGATTATGACATTTTATGTTACATAACCTTACCCTACAATCAGCTAGATTATCTATTTTCATTTACATTTATAAGAGTTACTTTCCTGAATGAACGCCTTTTTCTACTATACATGTTTTTTTAATAGAATATATATTTCTATTACATTATTGTACATGCTCTGTTAATGGAATTTTGTTGATAATTATAAAATTTAATAAAGTATTTGAAACAGAAATTGAGACAAATAATGAATAGTGGATATGTTTTCGTAATATTTTTGTTTTTACTTTTTAAAGCCCAATTCTATCAAAAAAATTCCTTTTAGTTTTAGGTGGAAAGACCTTGGGCCGGATTCACTTAGAGAGGCGCATCTTTGTGCGGGGCGTAGCGTATCTACTTTACGCTATGCCAGCGCAAGGAGGCAAGCATGCTATTCACAAAGAATATGCGCTCACCGTTGCACCGGCGAATGGTATAGTTGTCGACGTAAGTCAAAGTAGGTGGAAGTGGGCGTGATATATTATAATGAAGCATGACCCCATGCAAATGATGGCCCATGATACGCCAGCGTAGGCAAGTTACGTCGGGCGGAGGAAGCCTATTTTTCGATGTATCTAGCATCGGGAATCGGCGTAAAGATACGATGGCGCACATTTGGACTTACGTTGGCGTATCTGGAGATATGTTGGCGTAAGTCTTTCGTTAATCCGGCCCCATATAAAATAGGGCTCACCTGTAGGTACTGTAAATATCTCCTTAACCTGCACAGTTTAGGAGGTATTTACCATATATGCTTGTGCCAATGTCACCGGTGCGTGAGCACTGAAGAAATGGCTAGTCTGTGCCGTTTCTAAAGGGCCTGTGCCGTGACCAGCGTTTCGCACGCACTGGAATGACGTCATAGTGGAATTAGCCAATCACAGCGCCGGAGCTTGTGAACCCAGAAATAAATCCGGTAGACATGTCGCCGGTCACAGCGGTGTACGGGGGACCGCTGCAACAGCTTCGATCTAAGGTAAGTATTTGTCTCGCATGTTTTTTTTTTATGGATTTAGAACCACTTTAAAGACAGCCTGCACTTAGAAAAATACAAAGCTATTGCTGAGCATCTGTAAATGCTATGGCCCGGATTCACAGACATCGGCGCATATTTATGCCGCCGTAGCGTATCTCTTTTATGCTACACCGGCGCAGCGCGGAGAGGCAAGCATGAATTCATAAAGCAAATGCTCCCAACTCTGCGCCCCGCGTAGCGTATATTTATAATCATAGGCGTAAGCCGGCGGAAGTGGAAGTGGAAGTGGGCGTGATCCATGTTAATGAAGCGGGACCCCATGCAAATGATGGGCCAGGCGCCTGACAAGTACTTAAAATGAACTGCGCATGTGTCGGGACATGGACGTATCCCTGTGCGCATGCGTACAACCACGTCGGAACAACTGCCTAAGATATGCCGGATCACTGTGTACGCCGTGAACGCAACCTACGCCCAGCCAGACCCACGTCGGCCCATATTCACAGACGTCCAACGAAAATACGTAGGCTTGTGTTCCCTGGTCCATACCTTTGCATGGGTTGCGCCTCATCTATGGGGAATAACTTTACACCGAATGTAAAACTTGCGCAAACCGTGTAAATCATGCGCCGGGCGCAAGTACGTTCGTGAATCGGCGTATCTCCCTCATTTGCATATTTGAATAGAAAATCAATGGGAGCGCCACATGCGTCCAGCTTAATATGCGCCCACTCTACGCTGGGGTAGGCAAGTTATGTCAGTGGGATGAAGTCTGTTTTTAGGCAAAAGTCTTAGTTTGTGGATTCAGCACACAGATACGACGGCGCATATTTGTACCTAAGCGGCGTATTTGGAGATACGTTGGCGTAAGTGCTTTGTGAATCCGGGCCTATGTGCCTGGTTCATACCAACATTTTAATATGGGAATGAGAGACATCTATTAGTGGTGAAAGTACAGTATGTAGGCATAGGACCCCCCTTCCCCCCCATGCTCCCATAAAAAAAGCATTTTACAAATAAATTATTAGGTGAACTCACAAGTGCTTTCAAATGAAAGGTGTAGCACTGGGAAACACAATTTGAAAGATTAAAAGTGCATTTTAATATACAACTATATAGACCAGACCTAAATGATCGACAAGAGGGACAGAGGGACTTTGTTCCAAATCAGGGAGAGTCCCTCGAAATCAAGGGAATGCTGGTTGTCTCTGGCTTCAATCTTTTTTGAAACCATGACTTAGAATACACATGCAGCCAGTGAAGTCAAAGAAAAGTCATGACTCCTGATATGTTTATCAAGAAACTATGTTGCTCTTATGAACAAGCACAAACAAATGCATCCCTGCAAAGAAAGTGTTTAAAGCGGTTGTAAACCGCATATACATTTTTTATTTTTTTTTAAACCTGCAAGGGAAGCCATAATGAGCTAGCATGCACCGCATACTAGGTCATTATGAAATACTTACCTCTGAACAAGGAAAGTAGAACTTACCTGGTCCACGCCGAGCGAGATGTCATCTTGACTTGGCGTGTCTTCCCGGGTATCGCCGCTTCAGCGCTGTGATTGGCTGGAGCGGCGATGACGTCACTCCCGCGCGTGCGCGCGGGAGATTTCAAATTGGCAGGGTCCGGCGGATGCCGGTCCTTTCGCCGTGGATTCCCCCCTGCGCATGCACCGATGCAATCAGCGGCGCATTGCGAGGGGGATATCTCCTAAACCGTACAGGTTTAGGAGATATTCTTTATACCTACAGGTAAGCCTTATTATAGGCTTACCTGTAGGTAAAAGTGAAAAAGTGGGTTTACAACCACTTTAATACTTACTTTTGCTCTAATCACATTAACAAAATCCACTGTCTTGGGGAAATAATCCTGTTGAAAAATGATCTGCATCTTCTGCGGGTGTCAAATCCTGGCCTCCCCTGCAGAGCTTTTTGATTTCATCTGCCAACCACGACATAACTATAAGACACAAAGGCCAGTGGAAGAGACCAGGGAGTGCAGCGGGGGACAGGTGTGCAATATAGCCAGAAGTATGTGAGTTGCTAAAGAGTATGTCCCCTGGACAATAGAGTCTGGCTTCCTGATCACTTTATCACTGTGACTGGTGTCCCAGCAGTCACCATATCAGGAGTCCATCCCTCTGGCTCCTCTCACAAACAGAGACCAGGAGCTGTCAGGACCTATCACAGTGATCGTGACAAGTGACGCAACGCGTCTGGTGGAGCTGGTGATGTAATTTCCTGTGTCTTAAGCATCAGAATCAGCGGTGAGGAGGCCAGGAGCTCGCAGTTTGGATACATAATTTGCATTTATACAAGATGTGGAAACTGTAAGTGCACAATCCCTAAGTTTTAATAAATTGTTTTAAATGGTATTGTGCTATGCCATATTTTATATTTTGAGCAGTATTGGAGAAATCCTTCCTCAAAAAAAAGCGTGTGTCCTTCACTATTGGAGCTGGTGTTCCTTACTAATGAGGATCTTCCTATGCTTTATAACAGGGATCCTCAAACTATGGCCCTCCAGCTGTTGCAGAACTACACATCCCATGAGGCATTGTAAAACTCAGACATTTACAGACATGACTGGGCATGATGGGAATTGTAGTTCCTGAACAACTGGAGGGTTATAGTTTGAAGACCCATGCTATAACAAGGCTTGAATAGACCCGGGTGGGTCTTTATTTGAGGTGAGCAGCCAATTCACTTAAAGGGGGGGGTGGTGATTGCTAAATTGGATTTACACTCCTAAGTGAGTGGGAATATCTGCTCACTTCAGAATCATCACTGTCTTTGGACTTTTTCAACATATTGTGGACTTATATAGTGGTGCTTTTAATTTGTTGCACTTTAGTATCAAGTTTCACATTTTTGCACTTAAGGGCCCTTTCACACGTGCGGACGAACGGTCTGCTTTTTCTAAGTCCGTAAACGGACTTAGAATGGGGCCCTATGGGAGCGGATCCGTTAGCGGATGATGCATCCGCTAACGTCCGCCTACTATCCGCGTTCGCCTGGATCCGTTTTGCGGACGGAAGAAAACCCTATTTTTCTTCTGTCCGGTGGATCGGATCGGATGCAAACGGACAGACGGTCCGTTTCCATCCGATTCCCCATAGGGGATAGCGGAGGAGAGACAGGGCGGTCCCTGCACAGTGTGCGGGGACCGCCCTGTCCGCCGACAGCTGAGCGGGACCCCCGCTGAGCCGACGGACACACACACGGTGCGGACCGAAAAACGGTCCGCACCGTGTGAAAGGGCCCTTATTCATTTCAGTTGAGGATTTTTACTAATGCTTTACAGTTTCATATTGAATAAGTGCACCATTATTTTGTATATTTTATTTATGAATGCGAGTTCACTTATTGAATGGTAGCAGCTGTTCTTTGTTCACTTTATTATATCTCACATTATAAGGTATATTTGCATAGCAGTGCACAAGTTCTTTTCTATAAAACATGTTATTGGGAAGCTGTCACTGGCAGCTCCTGGTCTCTGCAATTGGGAGCCAAAGGGATGCGCTTAAGATCATATGACTGCTGTGACAGTCAATCCCAGTGATTACATGATTGGAAAGCCATCTCTGCCTCCTAAGCATTCACACCCACTTAAAGCGGAGTTTCACCCACAAGTGGAACTTTTGCTTTTTGGAATCCTCCAAAGGTATTTTGCTCCCATATCCGGGCATAGATAGCCGAGCCACCCGCAGCTATCTACACCACGTCCGGCTAGGGTGACCACATTCCAAACTGCCATTCAGGGACACAGACCCTCTCCCACCTTCCCCAAAAAAAGATAAGGGGAGGGGTAAAATGTAGTCTTGGGGTTGATGGGGAATTTGGCGGTGGGTTATTTGTCAGGTGAATGTGCCACTTGCCACCAGATGTAGGGCCGCTTGCCACCCATAGCCTGCCACCAGATGCAGTGCTGCTGTCACTCCCTCTGCATGAGCCACGTGCATAGAAGAAAAGGAGTGGCGTCACTATCTGGAGAGTGAAGATCGCACCTGTCCCTGCTGCTTGCCGCTGGGTGCTGGAGAAGGAGGTGCCGAGGTGGGTGGGGACAGCAGTGCTGCATTAGGCATAGGCCTCACTCCTGGTCTCACTGTCTGAGAGTAAATTTTCACTGGTTGAAAGATGCCAGGCAGCGCTGGCCCTAGCAACCAGTTCTGGAAATGTAGTTATTAGTTAGTAGGGGTAGGCTGCATCCTCTATTTCATTTGGGGACATTGTATTGTCCCAGAATGAAGGTGCCCAGGACAGACATGTCAATTGCGGGACAGTCCCGGGCAATCCGAGACATGTGGGCACCCTAAGTCCGGCGCCTCCTCTGCCCCCCCCTGCTGTCTTCTGGGAGACACACAGATCCCAGAAGACAGCAGGGACCAGTGGGATTGCACATGCACAGTAGGGAACTAGGAAGTGAAGCTGCAAGCTTCACTTCCTGATTCCCTTACTAAAGATGGTGGCAGCAGCAGCACATGAGAGCCTAGCGATAGATCTGCTTCGGGTGCCGATATCGCGGGCACCCTGGACAGGTAAGTGTCCTTGATTTAAAAGTCAGCAGCTACAGTATTTGTAGCTGCTGACTTTAAAAAAAAATTGTGCGGAATTCCGCTTTAAAGAACCACTGCGGGGCAGCTGCAAGGGGTAAAGCAAGTTGTAAAAACTAAAACCGCAGAGCATTACATTTCCGATTAGTGGGTCGCAGGTACAAAGTCAGGCTCCTGCAGACACTGTCTAAGGGCCCTTTGACACTGATTCAATTTTGATCAGTTCAGTTAAAAATGTTGAACAAAAATGCATCCCTTTAAATCCCTAAGAGCTGTTCACACCAGTCTATTGCTTTTCCGTTGAATTTTCCTGCTTAATGCATTTTAGGTGCATGCTTAGCGCGTTAAAACAAATGAACCAAAAACACACCTCTCCGTTGAAGTGAAACTGTGGTAAAAAATGCTTGGGAACATTAACCCTCCTGTGGGAAGAGCTTTATCCAGTCACATGTCCAGGGCAAAATGCACCACAAATATGGCAAAAGCGCAACAAAAATGCATATGTCTAATAAAACAATTGTAAACCAAGATTAACAGGATAGACATACATTGTAATACCTTAAATAAAAGATTAAAAAGTGTTTTATTACCTTGATACAACAAGCGGCAGGATCAGCATTTTCAGCATCCGCATGAGGAGCTCCCCAGGAAACTGAAAGTAACTAATCTCCTGTAAGAAACAATACACAGAGTCTATTAAGCAGTTGCTGACCAGCAATGGCAAGTTGTTACGCCAAGTACAGAGGTCAATATTGGTTCTAATATAAATCCATGACGTCTCGGCTTTTATCCTGGTTTCTTATCTGTGTTCAGCTTTGAGGAAACGGGAGTGGTGTTGCCCCGAAACGCATTTGGTATTTTTTTGTGACCTTCTAACAAATACAATTATCTTAAACCTGGGGTTTAAGTGGTTATACCGGGATCCCACTATCAACCATTACAGCCAGCAATGTTGTTTTCTGTAGAAGTGATTTGAGTGACTATGTAGCCACTTGAACACTTCTATAGGTGGCTAAAAGGGGTGCCCCACCACCAACTTTTCTGGGCTCTCCTGTTCAATGGGCGAGCCTCTGACTGCACCTGCCAGCAGTATCTCCATCTGTGATCAGAGAAAGAAGAATTGATGTTCCAAAAACTGGAAGCAACAATGGTTGTTTGTTTTCCTGGCCATTAATGGTCAAGAAATCAGGCCATCAGACCAATCTGCCTATAACTGGCTGGGGAGGGGAGATCTGGCGTCTAAGGCCGCGTACACACGATCAGTCCAAACCGATGAAAACGGACTGAAGTTCAGTTTCTTCGGTCCAAACCGACCGCGTGTACGCCCCATCAGTCTGTTGTCCTTCAGTCCAAAAATTTAGAACTTGCTTAAAATCGGACTAATGGACGCCTACCGATCGGTCAAAACCGATGATTAGTATGCAAAAGCATCGGTTCAAAACCCGCACATGCTCAGAATCAAGTCGAACGCATGCTTGGAAGCATTGAACTTCATTTTTTTCTGCATGTCGTTGTGTTTTACGTAACCGCGTTCTGACACGATTGGTTTTTAACTGATGGTGTGTACGCACATCAGACCATCAGTCTGTGAATCGATGAAACTTCAGTCCATTTTTATCAGTTTGGACTGATCGTGTGTACAAGGCCTAATAGACACTCTTTCTCTCCAAAAAGAGGACCTCTCACGGCCCATGTTGTTCATCCTTTGTGATAGCAATAAAGTTGATAAAAAAAATGTAAAGAAAAGGGACAGTGTAAAAAAGTTTTTATTAAAATAAATAATAATTAAAAACAAAACTGTAAAATGCCACTAGGCTTTTACAGGCTAATGCCGCGTACACACGATCATTTTTTGTGATGAAAAAAAACCACGTTTTTCTGTGAAGTAAAAAACGACGTTTTTTTGAAACGTCACTTTTCAAAGACGATGTTGCATACACACCATCGTTTTTTTCACAAAAAGCGAGGTTACGTTCACCACTCTTTTCCATTGAAGCTCGCTTCATAACTAGCTTCATGCGCGGGTTGAAAAACGTCGTTTTAAAAGACGTTTTTGCTACACACAATGACTTTTTGTGAAACAAAAAACGACGTTTTGAAAAACGACACAAAAAATTCAAGCATGTTGGAATTTTTTTTTGGTCGTTTTTTTGAAGACAAAAAACGACGTTTTGCCCACACACGATCAATTTAAATGACGTTTTAAAAAACTATGTTTTTTTTCATCGCAAAAAACGACCGTGTGTACGTGGCATAACAGTTCTGAGCTATACAGAAGGTCTGATGCTATAAATATTGCTCTCGCTCTGACGTTCACGATGATACGTCATGTATAGTGCGATTACCATTTACATTATAACATGAGCACAGTGGGGAAGGGGCATTTTACAGTAAGTAAGTAGGAGTCATTTGTAAGTCGGATGTTTGTTAACTTGACTTTACAAATGCTCTTTTGGATGACCAGACACACATTCCCACAAACACACCTAAAATTCTAGTAGAAATTCTTTCCAGGAACAGTGGAGGTTTTTCCATGGTTTTGAAATGGGATTTCCTACAAGCCCATATAGGTGTAACGGTACAAAAAAACTATTAGATAAGCATCTGAACGACCGCAACATACAGGGATATACTATATAATACTGACTAATAACGCACATAGGTTGGATTTGATGGACTTGTGTCTTTTTTCAACCTCACCTACTATGTAACTCTCTCTGGGAAGGCTTTCCACAAGGTTTAGGAGTGAGTCTATCCGAATGTTTGACCAATACATTTGACAATATCGTATGTATATATATATATATATATATATATATATATATATATATATACACACAGTATACTGTATATCAGTCAAAGCCGATGTTAATCCTAACTACTTTTTTTGCATCTCATTGCTGCTTCATCTTCTGCATCCTCTTTTCAGCCACCTCCTGTCTACATGCAATCCAGCGATGGTGCATGCCATTTCTCAGTAAGGATTTTGGTGGTGGCAACAGAGGACCATACCTGTGTAATGTGTTGAAATAGCCACTTGCAGTTTACATTGTGAGTGGCAACACAGGTGCCTAATTGGATTATAGGAACAAAATGTTGTCACCCTCTATCAGGAATTGCCTGAACGAGGACTTTCATTGTAAGATTTTCAGGTATTATTTCAATAAAAACTGCAGATTTAAAGCTTAAATGAGATTTTAGAGAGATTGTGTTGACATATAGTTGAAGAAAAATGTCATAACTGATGATGTAAATCTAAAGCTTATGCAACAACACTGCGCTCTGGTAGTTATACGAGAACGTCCGCAACTATGAAAGCATGATACTGACCTGCTCGGTGAGCCTCCTGGTCCTGAGGAAGAATCCCAAGAGACATCCCACAATAACAGACAGTACGGAAAGAATAAGCAGCCCATTCCTTTTGCACACATCTTTGGCTCTGGCCAGTACAGCATCCAGGGCCCCTGCCATGATGTCCTTACAGCTTCCAGGGGAGGATCAGCATCCCACAGAGGGACTACGCCGCTCTGTGACAAGCCAACTCACGTTCCGCAGAGATCAGATCAAAGCTAGCGCAGGCTGGCCAACCCGCAAGGTCACCCCTCACCCATAAGCCACACAGCCTGCAGCTGGCATTACTGTCCCAAATTAATACCCCCAATCCTATTACTGACTTCATCATTAGGAGCCTGGGAGGAGATTAGGGAGCTCGGGATAATTTGAAAAGAATATGACTGCACAGAAATAAAGGATACAAGACAAGAGAAAAATAAAGGAAAGCAGATTTTTATTCGAAAACAGGAAAAGAAAAAGACTAAGATAAGAAAATCACACATATTTATAATTATAATTGCCATTGTGCTCACATTGCGTTCTAACATACAGCAGATCCATCATATTGCAGACAGCTGAGCTTCAAAAAGAAAACTCTTCCTTTAACCTTTTATTTCCAACGTCTGTTTAATGTGTGATGATGTGTCCCGTACTATGACTGGTTGCTTGTATTCATAACATTTGTAAAAAATGGCTTTTGGTTGGATTTTGCAACCAGCTGGGGAAATACATTTGACCAATAATTGAACATTCTTATCAATTGCTAGCCAGTGTTTTGTACCATGACTAGTATGTTATTACTGTATTACAGTGAAACCTTGGATTGCGAGTAACGCGGTTAACAAACGATTCGCAATACAAGCATTGTTTTTAAATCCTGAGTGTTGCCTCGCAATACGAGCAGGATTCCAGCCTGCCGTACCACATATGGCCAGAGGTGCGGGGTCGCAGGAGCCGATCGGAAATACTCCGTTCCCGAGCCTTTCCGAGTTCACCTGCTCAGCTCTCCCCGAGTATTTCCAAGGCTCTCCAGCGCCCCCCCCCACCTCTGGCCACATATGCTATTGCATGCCATAGAAGTCAATGTGGAACAAATTATTTTCGTTTCCATTGACTTCTATGGGGAAACTCCCTTTAATATGCGAGTGCTTTGGATTATGAGCATTCTCTCCCAGAATGGATTATGCTCATAATCCAAGGTTCCACTGTACTATGTAGCTTATAAATGTTTAAATTAGGGTTGTCCAGATACCGATACTAGTATCGGTATCGGGACCGATACCGAGTATTTGCGGGAATACTTGTACTCGTGCTAATGCTCCCGATCGATACTAAATAGAATACTTTTTTTGTATTTATCAACATGTTCTGTGAAAATTCTTTGAGTTTTTTTACTACTGCGTGACAAGCAAATAAAAAAATTGTATTAATTTTTACTCATTTTTATTCTTTTATAATGTCTTGAGTTAGAGTTCTTCATAATTCTAAAGAAAATATCCTTAGTCTGTATTGTGGTTTGAAAAAAAAAGTATCGGTATTCGGTATCGGCGAGTACATGAAAAAAAGTATCGGTATTTGTACTCGGTCCTTAAACAACCCTAGTTTAAATATGTTAAAAGGGGCAGTGTGCAAGCAGATTCAAATCCACTACATTCACTGTTTATTTTTTCAGCAGTTTATAAACCCAAACCTGTGCAATACAATGAAAACACACAATTGGTGTACACAAATGGTGAATAATGGCTGTTTTTATAATATAGAAAATTAAAGTGATTGTAAATGATCACCTTGTAAAACAAACCATTCAGTTTAAAATAAAAATGAAAGGCAAACATTTTTGCATAGATATAAAAAAACATTATAAATATCTTTTTTTTCCTGGACTAGGGACTGATGTAAAGAGGGGACTGTGATGTAAAGGGCAGCTTTGGGGTGAAGGGGAACTGGGGATACTATGGGACTGCTTTAAAGAGGGGACTGTGATGTAAAGGTGACCATGATGTGAAAGGTAGACAGAAGACAATGATGTGCAGGGGGGACCATGATGTGCTATAGCGCTAACATGAGATCTGACCTCTGCCAGAAATATATTTTGCTGACTGGATCCCTGTAAATTTTTATTGAAGAACCCTACCCTAGAAGAAACCTCCAGTACCATTATTCATTTTCCCTTTCACTAAATAATTAAAAAATGTTACATGTCAGCTACACAACTAGCGATGGGCTTTCCAAACCTCCTAATTCAAATGATACTCACATCGTCCCCTATGGCTAGAATTAGAGCTAACGGTCTAAGACCCCCAGACTAAGCTGGGACAGACTGGGGATCCTGAAACTGAAAGGGGGACTTAAATACCATTGGGCATGCCACCTCACCAGAATTGTTGACTGGCACGTACATAAAAGCAGCAAAGATTGGATTCAACTTGAACACTCCTTTGCGAAGATACCGGTCTCTCACTTACCATCAACCATAAATCCACCCCTAAAGAATACACTGCTCACCCTTTAATAGGACCCACAATGCTGACTTTTATATCTGCATGCAAAACTCTCAGGCCGCTGTAAGGAAAGGACTGAGACACCGTTGGCACGCACACACGCGCATGCGCGCATACCTGAAACGCAGGAGACGTTGTTGACCAATGGCGTGCGTTTGTGCGCGCATGCGCGCATCCATCAACCGCAGCGGCGCACTCACCGCAGGCGCACTCCGCGCGCATGCGCGAGCGCGGCTGACGGCGCGCGCACACAGCAGGGGGCGTTCCTGACCCCTCTTAACCTATTTAAAGGATGCTCTGATGTCTGGGCGGTGCTGACGGTCTTCTATGATTCCTGCATTCCTGACGCCTGTATACTTCACCACGATTCCTGTTAAAACCACTCGGCTTGTGACCTGACCTTGCTCTTGCTAAACCCTTGTATACTCCGCTGCCTGCCTGCTAACGACCCGGCCTGTGACCTTTGACCATTGCCTCTGCTCGATCCCTTGTACTTCGCTGCCTGCCTGCTGCCAACCCGGCCATCCTAAGACCCCTGCTTCCAAGGCTCCCGCCACGGGTCATCCTGATTGCTAGGGGCTGAGTCCCCCTCTTCTGGGCTCCTCGCTCTATACCATCTAGCCCTGTGCCTGCTGCTCATCTTGGGTCTTCTGCCCTTCCTGCATCCAACGGCACTCAAGCAAATACCATCAGGCACTCGTGTTCCTCCTACCCGAACGCCATCTGTTTCACCCTCAGCGGGGTTCCGGGTTGGAGATACAAGAGAGGCCGACCTCTTCACATCAGACTCCTACCAGGTACGTGACAGTACCGGTCAGCCAGGAATGGAGTCTGGAAGAGAGGCCTCTCCACCAAGAGACATTATGGAGTCTATTTCTGCACTTGCTCATTTGGTGCAGAATTTACAGAGGGACTTTAACCACTTACCTACTGTGCACCTACACCCCCTTCCTGCCCAGACAAAATATAAGCTTCCGGCACTGCGTCGCTTTAACTGACAATTGCGCGGTCGTGCGACGTGGCTCCCAAACAAAATTGGCGTCCTTTTTTTCCCACAAATAGAGCTTTCTTTTGGTGGTATTTGATCACCTCTGCGGTTTTTATTTTTTGCGCTATAAACAAAAATAGAGCGTCAATTTTTAAAAAAATTCAATATTTTTTCCTTTTTGCTATAATAAATAACTCAAAAAATATATAAAAAAAATATTTTTTCCCTCAGTTTAGGCCGATACGTATTCTTCTACATATTTTTGGTAAAAAAAAAATGCAATAAGCGTTTATTGATTGGTTTGCGCAAAATTTATAGCGTTTACAAAATAGGGGATAGTTTATGGCATTTTTTTTTTTTTTTTTTTTACTATTAATGGCGGCGATCTGCGATTTTTTTATTGGGACTGCAACGTTATGGCGGACATTTCGGACACTTTTCTGACATTTTTGGGACCATTTACATTTATACAGTGAAAAATGCTATAAATATGCATTGATTACTGTATAAATGTGACTGGCAGTGAAGGGGTTAACCACTTGGGGGGGGGGAAGGGGTTAAATGTGTGTCATATGAGTGTTCTAACTGTAGGGGGTGGGGGGGTGACTGGGGGAGGTGACCGATTGTGTCCCTATGTACAAGGGACACAACCGCTCTCCTCTCTCTCCCTGACAGGGACGTGCAGCTCTGTGTTTACACACAGAGCTGCACGTCCCAGCTCAGTTACTGAGCAATCGCGTGTGCCCGGCGGCGATCGTTGCCGCCGGGCACTCGCACGGGATCCCCGCAGAGCGGCGGGTGCGCGCGCGGCGCGCGCCGCCGGCGACGCGCGCGCGCCCGCCCGCGGCTTTAAAGGGACATCACGTCATATGACGTGATGTCAGAACAATGGAGTCGTCTGCCCGCCGGCAGTTGACGGTGGGCAGATGACAAGTGGTTAATCGCATGGAGGAGCGACTTCCAAACCAAGAAAGTGTTGCACCAGCCTCTACTCCTTCTCCAGTCGCTGATGCCTCTACCCAAGTTGAGTCAAGCTTTCCCTTTGGATTTCCTCCTTCTCCTCCTCCGGAATCCAGGGTGCCTATCCCCGAAAGATTCTCCGGAAATCGCAAGATGTTTAGAAATTTTCGCAACTCCTGTGAACTTTACTTTTCCTTGTTGCCCCGGACTTTCACTTCTGAGGACGTTAAGGTGGGGTTTGTAATCACACTCTTATTAAATGAACCACTTACCTGGGCTCATCACCCTTCGAGAACAGCTGGATCCTGCCCTAGCCTCCACCGACTCCTTTTTCTCAGCCATGGCTCAAATATATGCCGATCCCTTCTGTCAGCAATCGGCAGAATCCAAGCTTAGCAAGTTACAACAAGGGTCAAGACCTGTTGAGGACTACATCACTGACTTTCGTGTCTTAAGTACGGACACCCAATGGAATAGTCCTGCCCTTCGTCACTGGTTTCGCCACAGTCTTTCTGACCCCTTAAAGGATGAGCTAGCCAGAGTAGGAATCCCAGCATCCTTGGAGGACTTGATTAATCTGACCATCCAGATTGACCGCCGATTACGCGAACGACAAGCGAGAGAAAGCGGGAGGAACCCTTTCTGTGGCTGCTGGGCCTGACCTATCAACCACATTCTCTAGCTGGAAGGCTCAACACGGGGCCTACCACAGGAGCTTCCCAAGGGCTCCCCTCACTCCGGCTGAACGTCTCAGGCGCCTACGTGCCAACCTGTGTTTCTATTGTGGGGAAGCCAGTCACCTTTTACAGACTTGTCCAGCAAGGACCATCCGAGCCCGTTCTCGACGACCCCACTTAGAACACCTTCTCGGAGAGGGTCGGTCACAACTGTCCCTTCCAGTCATTCTCCAAGTTAATGGAAAGGCACTCCCTGTGGCAGCAGTCATAGACTCTGGGGCTTGCAGCTGTTTTGTGGACTCCACATTTGTCTCTCTGCATCAGCTTCCCGTGTGTACCAAGAAACAAGAATTCCTTGTCCACTTGGCCGACGGCTCAGGCATCAAATCTGGCCCGGTCACCCAAGAGACTGCACCTATTTTTTGTCAAACCCCTTCTGGTCACGATGAATTTCTCCGTTTGGATGTCATAGCCTCACCCATGTTTCCCATCATCCTTGGTGTTCCATGGTTAAGAGCTCATAACCCGCACATCGACTGGCCCACTGGGGTGGTCACTTTCTCTTCCAATTACTGTCTGGAGCACTGCTTTCCAGAAAAACCAGTTGGTATTACTCCCCTTCTGAGCCTTCAACCTGACCCTGAAATCATTAAACTGGTACCTCCGGCCTACCACGAATACCTGGATGTGTTCAACAAGAAGGGTGCAGACACTCTTCCACCCACAGGACATATGATTGCCCTATTGAACTTTTGCCTGGGGCCGAGATCCCCTTTGGCCGAATTTACCCCTCTCTCGGAACCCGAACTGGAAGCTCTACGTGCCTACATCGATGAAAGTCTGAAAAAGAAGTTCATCCGACCCTCCACGTCACCTGCAGGTGTCGTTATCTTCTTTGTGGAGAAGAAAGATCACTCCCTAAGACCCTGCATTGATTACCGGGACCTTAACAAGATTACTATTAAGAACAGGTACCCCCTTCCCCTGATTCCTGAGCTGTTCCAGAGACTGCGGGGGGCACGAATTTTCTCAAAACTTGACTTAAGAGGGGCATAACCTGGTTAGAATCAGGGAAGGGGATGAATAGAAGACAGCTTTTCGAACACGCTTTGGTCACTTCGAGTACCTAGTCATGCCATTCGGGCTCTGCAATGCCCCAGCCACATTCCAACATCTTGTGAACGATGTTTTTCGGGATTATCTGGACCTATTTGTCATAGTCTATCTAGATGACATTTTGGTCTTCTCCGATTACCTCGAATCTCATCAGACCCATGTGAAGAAAATCTTGGACCGACTCAGAAAACACCGCCTTTACGCAAAAGCTGAAAAATGCGATTTTGAAAAACAAACGATACATTTCCTTGGACTTGTCATCTCCGCGGATGGGATCTCAATGGATCCTCAAAAAGTTGCATCTGTCCTGGAATGGCCGGCCCCTACTGACAGAAAAGCCGTTCAACAGTTCGTAGGATTCGCCAATTTCTTCAGGAAATGTATTAAGAACTTTTCTGGCATTATTTCCCCCATCACTCAGTTAACCAGGCAGCATATATCCTTCCAGTGGACACCCGAAGCACAAGAGGCTTTTGAACAATTACAAATATTATTTACTTCTGCACCCATCCTGAAGCACCCTGATCCTGCTCTGGCTTTTGTGTTGGAGGTAGATGCTTCTGAAAATGCAGTCGGGGCTATATTATCCCAACGTCAGGGTCCTAAATCTTTGCTTCACCCCGTAGCCTTCTTCTCCAAGAAACTAAACCCGTCTGAGAGGAACTATGACGTTGGGGACCGAAAGTTGCTTGCTATTAAAGCTGCGCTTGAGGAGTGGCGCTATCTTCTGGAAGGTGCCTCTCACCCAATTCTCATTTTCACGGATCACGATTAAGACCTCGACAAGCAAGATGGGCATTGTTTTTCTCTAGTTTTGTGTTTCACATCACATTCCGCCCTGGTTCTAAGAATGGTAAGCCAGATGCCCTATCTCGAATGTTTAAAGATCCTGTGAGTCCCGGAGACCTGATACCATCCTCCCGGCCAAAACATTTTTGATCCTTCAAGCAGATCTGATGTCTCAGATAAGAGCAGGCGTAGTCAACCAACCACCTCCACAGGACTTAGCGCTTCAATTAAAGGATGGCCTTTACTTCCATGGGGGACAAATTTTTATCCCTGAACAATTCAGAGTTTCCATCCTGGAACGTTGCCATGACCATCCTCTGGCCGGCCACTATGGTATCCGTAAGACGGCCGATTTGGTCGCCCGCTCTTTCTGGTGGCCTGAGTTAATGCAGGAAATATGTCAAATCCTGTACTACATGCCTCCGAAACAAAACAGACAGAGCCAAGACTTGGGGTCTTCTGGAGCCCCTTCCTGTGCCGAAGAAACCATGGAGCATGATCTCCATGGATGATTTTATTGTAGAACTCCCCCATCTGAAGATTTCAATACCATTTTTGTTGTGGTGGATCGCCTTACTAAAATGGCTCACTTTGTCCCCCTGCAAGGTACTCCTTCGGCTACAGAAACGGCCACGGCCTTCATCAAGGAGATTGTCAGATTGCATGGTATTCCCGACAGCATCATTTCCGACCGAGGGGTACAATTCACCTCCAGATTCTGGAGGGCTTTATGTGAAGCTCTAAGTATTAAACTTCGCCTCTCTTCTGCATACCATCCACAAAACCAATGGTCAGACGGAGAGGACAAATCAAACCCTCGAACAGTACCTGCGGTGTTTCTCTTCTTTTGCACAAGACGATTGGCTTTCTCTCCTTCCGCTGGCAGAGTTCTCGTATAATAACACAATACACTCAGCAACCAACCAGTCTCCGTTCTTCGCTAACCTCGGCTATCATCCGTCCTTTTTACCAGAACTACCTGTTGAGAGTCCTGTACCTGCTGTTCAAGACCGTGTAAACTTCTTTTCCACCAACAATCAGGTGCTACAGGATGCAATTTCCAAAGCCCAGGCAAGCAATAAAAAGAGACGAGGCAACCTGAACCTGGAGCCGGGGGATAAAGTCTGGCTGTCTACGACCAATCTAAAATTGAGTTGTCCCTCAAAGAAACTTGGTCCCAAATTTTTGGGCCCTTTCCCTGTGAAACGGAAGATCAACACAGTAACTTTCGAATTAGTGTTACCCAAGAACCTAAAGATGCACCTGGTATTTCACTCCTCCTTATTGAAGCCAACCATGCCGAACCCCTTTCCCAACCGGGTCTCTGAAGTCCCCCCTTCCGTTCTAATCGAAGGGAATGAGGAATTTGAAGTGGAGTCTGTATTGGACTGTAGACGCAGGAATAACCGTACACAATTCCTTGTTAAATGGAAAGGGTTACGGCCCGGAAGAGAACTCTTGGGAACCGGCTTCTAACATACATGCCCCGAGATTGATACAAGACTTTTTTCAACGCCATCCAGAAAAGAAAGACCTGAGGGGCATCCAGAGGCTGCCCGTAAGGGGGGGGCAATGTAAGGAAAGGACTGAGACACCGTTGGCACGCACACGCACGCATGCGCGCATACCTGAAACGCAGAAGACGTTGTTGACCAATGGCGCGCATCCACCAACCGCATCGGCGCACTCCCGCGCATGCGCGAGCGCGGTCGACGGCGCACACACGCAGGGGGCGTTCCTGACCCCTCTTAACCTATTTAAAGGATGCTCTGATGTCTGGGCGGTGCTGACCGGTCTTCTATGATTCCTGCATTCCTGACGCCTGTGTACTTCACCACGATTCCTGTTTAAACCACTCGGCTTGTGACCTTGACATTGCTCCTGCTAAACCCTTGTATACTCCGCTGCCTGCCTGCTGACGACCCGGCCTGTGACCTTTGACCTTGCCTCTGCTCGATCCCTTGTACTTCGCTGCCTGCCTGCTGCCAACCCGGCCATCCTAAGACCCCTGCTTCCAAGGCTCCTGCCACGGGTCATCCTGACTTGCTAGGGGCTGAGTCCCCCTCTTCTGGGCTCTTCGCTCTATACCACCTAGCCCTGTGTCTGATGCTCATCTTGGGTCTTCTGCCCTTCCTGCATCCAACGGCACTCAAGCAAATACCATCAGGCACTCGTGTTCCTCCTACCTGAACGCCATCTGTTTCACCCTCAGAGGGGTTCCGGGTTGGAGATACAAGAGAGGCCGACCTCTTCACATCAGACTCCTACCAGGTACGTGACACCCTGTTTCTACTCCAGAAATCAAGAAGACATATATACATCCTTATCTATGTTGATTACATTGTAACTTGTTTTGAACAAGAAGGGGATTACAATCATATAGTTTTCAAGCTGAAAGAAATGTTTTAAATCAAAGAAATAGAGATATCAGAAAATATCTGATATCTTGGAACAATTCCAAATGCAAGATGCAAATAAAGTGAAAACTCCTATGGAACCAGACTATCTAAAGAGCGATGAAGCAGAAAATGTGCTACCCAACAATGATATGGATCGCAGAGGAATCGGTAAGCTGCTATATGTTGCCACTGTGACAATTCCAGACATAGAAGCAGCAGTGGGCATACTATGCATGGAAGTTTCAGCTCCTTGTCAGCGTGATTGGAATGCAGTGAAGTGAGTGAAGCAGTCTCTCAAAGGAACAATTCAGATTAAATTATGGTTACCAGCAACATCAGATCCAAAACTGGTCGGATATGTGAATGCTGATTTGGCCGGAGACTGCACAGACCGTGAATTCACAAGCAGATACATCTTCCAGTATGAGTAAGAAACCATAAGTTGGTCTAGTTGAAAGGAAGTCACTGTTGCTCTATCTTCAACTGAAGCAGAGTACATTGCAGCAGAACACGCTTGTCAAGAAGTGATATGGATTTGCCAACTTTTTCTGGACATTGCGATAGACATGTCAAAACCAATTCCCATTTTTGAAGATAACCAGGGTTATATAAAACTTACGCAATCAGAAAGGGTCAATCCTAGGATCAAACACAATGGGCCAGATTCAGGTAGATGAGAGCATCTTTGCTCCAGAGTAACGCTTCTCATTTACGTTACTCTGAAGACCCTTTCAGCGCAAGTCCTGTAATTCACATAGCAGTTGCGCGTAAACTTGCGCCAGAGTAACGATAATGCGCTGGCGTAACCCGACGCAAGTGGAAGTGGGTGTGATCATATGTAAATGATGGGCGGAGCCCAGCGCAGAGGCTTACGTTCAGCGCATCAACCACGGAGCATGCGCAGTGAGTGCGGCTCCACTCGCCCCCTTTGTGCGCATGCTCACAACTTCCGTCGGCACCACTTCACGGGAAACGTCAGCGCAATGCCTTCCGTTGGGCGTTTAAATGCGCCCGTCAGAAGCGCCATTTCGGCACTAAAGTATATCCTGCTCCCCCTCCCCGCAGTGATGTTACTTTTGTTTTGAGATGGCTGCCCCGTTCCCCGCAAACACACACAGGAGAAAGCTGAACTTTAATGCCAGGAGCTGTCAGCCGTCATCTCGGCTATGGAGACCTATGATGTCTTCCTCCATGGCTGTAAAATTTTGACAGACAAGCATGGACAGAGGTGTTGTCCTGCAAGTGGGGGTGCTCAGCTAGCTCTTATCGTCGGTAACGCTGCTGTAGCTGCTCTCCTGCTGACCTGTGGCCATCTGGAGTAAAGATAAAGCAGCCTTTTGTAGAAATAACTTTGCGCCGGACGGACGAGATACGCGCGGCGCATGTAGCCAGCGTATGGTGCTAATCCGTTCGTGAATTGTGAAAAATCCCTCATTTGCATATTTGCAGGGGAAATCAATAGGCGCGACTGATGCGCCCAACGAAATTAAGCGCTGACGATACTCTGGCGTCGGAACGTTCCGCCAGTCGCAAATGACCCGTTATTGGGCGCATCTAGTTTGGTGGGTACGGGCACATAGAAACGACGGCGCATCATCACAGTTACGCGGCGCATATCGAAATACTCCAGCGCAAGTGTTCCTGAATCTGGCCCATTGATGTCAAGTATCACCTACTGAGGGACAATCAAGAGCAAGGTGTTATTGACATTCAATACTGCCTGTCAGAGGAGATGACTGCTGACGCACTCACCAAGCCTTTGTTGAAGGAACGTCATTGTTATTTCCAGAAGAAGCTGAATGTAATTTGACAAAGTACACGCTGTGAGGAAGGGGTGTTCGAAAAACAACAGCAATGTCGCTTATATAAACTGACAATATATATATATATATATATATATATATATATATATATATATATATATATATGCCTTTAACCTTTTCAACCACCAGGTGGCACTGCAGTGTTATAATGTGTGGTAATGTAATAACAGGATGTATTATCTGTCTATAAACATGCACTTGTATCCTCCTTGTTCCTGTTTCTTTTCCCCATGATTTAAAGACATAATCTAATATTCCCCATAAAAAAAAAGCTGTTTGCTGTATCTACAAAGCTTCCAAAGCATAATTATTCAGAAACCTGCATAATACCCTTAGAGATATTGTTTAATATTGTTGAAAACCCACAAATCAACAAAGGAAACAGGTCAGCTTGTAGAGGGATTTAAAAGATAACTTTTACGGAGCTGTGGTGGCTCAACGTGATTGGCACTGCGCTGACAAGCCGTTCACCTCTGCAGCCAAGGGTTCGGATCCCGGTCTCGGCTACATGTGAATTGAGTTTGGTGGTCTCAGCCCGGCTCCCGGTGGGTGTGCTATGCAAGGTACGCCTGTGCTTAGTACGCCCACCCCCCCCCCCACAAAAACCACCACACTTGCACGCACACGAAATTGGTTTAAAAACACACGCACTTTGGCCATGCGGTCTCCTAAAATAAAGAGAGGCGAAGGACCTACGGGGCTGGCTGGGTGGGCTAGGCCCCCTCACTCCCTCATGGGGGAGTCCCTCTGCCCCATCCCTGGGGTCCCGTTGGGCCCCAGTTGGGCTCCCAAGAGGAGCAGGTAGGGTGGGGTGAGTGGGAGGCCCCCCCTCACACACCCGCCATTGCCACCAGGGGCATGGAGAAGGATGGCGATTGCCTCCGGGGGGAGGGTCTGCCTACTCCCAACTCCTGCAGTCCGGCTCCTCTCTCTCGAGTTCACGCACAAAAATACACTTTAAAAAAAATAAAAAAAATAAAATAAAAAAAGATAACTTTACTTTCATATACTCTAATATTAGTTTATACAAAACAAAAGAGAGACTGTCATTGTAAAGATAAGTTGGATGTTTCAAGCAATGTTGAACTCCTATAGGTTAACAAATCATGTCCTTCAAGTCTTCATCTTCTCAGATTCTCAGACCACTGTACTCAATTCACCTTTCTCTGTTATGAAGAAGTTACTTCATTTCTTCATCATGTCCTTTTAAAGCTGAATTGTGGACAGCTGCAGAAGAAATGATTTGTCACTCTGAGAAGGTTTGAATTAGATGATTGCTAGCTAGGCTGGCCAATTATTTTTTCCTGAAACCACAGGTTTTGAGGCGGGGAAGCTGTCCCGCCAGCCACTAGCAATAATCGCAAGTAAAATCTGACAGTTGATGGATCGATCAACTTGGTACATTCAGCCTGCCCATACATGATTCAAATATTGGCCAGTTCCTGCTGAGCTGGCCAAAATACAAACTGTGTATGACCTGTATTAAAAGATCTATGGAACCTGTGGCAAAATACATCCTGCAGCCTTTCACCATTTTATTAACTTAAAGTGGTTGTAAAGGCAGAAGTTTTTTTTTTATCCTAATGCATTCTATACATTAAGATAAAATGCCTTCTGTGTGCAGCAGCCCCCCTCAGCCCCCCTAATACTTACCTGAACCCCATCTTGATCCAGCGATGTTGCAGGAATGTCTCGGCCGTATGGGACTCCCCTCCTCATTGGCTGAGACAGCAGCATGGCGCAATTGGCTTCCGCTGCTGTCAATCAAAGTCAGTCAGCCAATGAGGAGAGAAAGGGGGTGGGGCTGGGCCGCAGCTCCATGTCTGAATGGACACAGAGAGCTGTGACTCGGTTTGGGTGCCCCCATAGCAACCTGCTTGCTCTGGGGGCACTCAACAGGAGGGATGTTCCAGGAGCATTGAAGAGGGACCTGAGAAGAGGAGGATCAGGGCTGCCCTGTGCAAAACCATTACACAGAGCAGGTAAGTATGACCTGTTATTTTTAATTAAAAAGAAAGGGCTAGATTCACGTAGGATCTTTGTGCGGGCGTAAGGTATCCTATTTATGTTACGCCTCCGCAACTTTTTATTTTTTTATTTCTTTATTTAAAAAAAAGGGAAATGGGTCCACAAGAATCACCACAGCGTTTGTTTGGGAGCCACGTCACACGACCGCGCAATTGTCAGTTAAAGCGATGCAGTGCTGAATCGCAAAAACTAGCCAGGTCCTTTAGCTGCCTAAAGGTCCGGGTCTTAAGTGGTTAAAGTGTTTATTATGTTTAACAAAATAAAAAGGAGTTAATACAAAAACATTGCCAATTGGGCATAGGGTGTGCGTACATAAAAGGTGAAAAGAAACATAAAGTGGAGGAATAATAACACGTAGCTTCTTCAAATTACTTCAAAGCTCAAAATGTCAAAAGAAAACAAACGGCTTAAATCAAGCATGCATATAGGCATAAAATAACACTATGATGAGCGTGTTAAACAGTGGGCAGAGGGTAACAAATAGTAGGTTAGTTAGTTGAAATCTTTTGAGTATCGCAGAGGGTCCTTTTGAAGGTATTCGTGTGAGGGGGAAGGGATGGTACAGGTCCTAAGTGAGGATAGTGAAGTGCTAGATAAATATCAATTAAAATTATGAAACACCGACTGAGTGAAAAAAAATGATATCTGTAAATAGGTCTGTGAGACCTCAATAGGATAACAAGAAGGGGTTAATTGCTAAATTAGGTAGAAACCTGAGAATTATCAAGTGAATAAATAGCAGTCCGTGTGAACAAACCAAAAAAAAAACCTTAGGAATGCCATTAGCAAAGCGTCAAAGGCAAAAAACGTGAATATAATAAAAATGTATGCAGAGTGTCCATATAAACTTAAATATCCCCAGTGTTCAATAAATCCAATAGTCCAGGAAAAAGTGCTGACAGGATAGTGCCTCCATCAAACAATAACACTGCCGCTTACCAGATGGATGTGATCTCTAATTATAGGAGATTAATATGCACATATGGTTGATATCCCAGCCTGGGGTCTCTATTGGTAGCAAAAAATCCCTCAGTGTGGTTCAATATTGCATAGAAGATGTCTCAAACAATGTAGCAATCCAGGATGCACCACATAAAAAAAAGGAAGGGACTAGCATAGGGTAAAACCTTTAAAAAATGAATAAGTAACAAAAAATGCACACTTACATCGAAGAAGTGAGATATGACATATAAAATACAATCAAGCTGGCTGGATCTTCGATTCAGAAGTCCGTATCTTCCGGGTCTGGCGCACAATGTGGTGACGTCAGAACGTTGTTGCACCCAGACGTGGTCATGGGATACGGGCGGCGTTCTAATTCGCCGCTTAAATACATACAATAGATGACACAGCCTCATTGTGAGTCATCTTCTATGCAATATTGAACCACACTGAGGGATTTTTGCTACCAATAGAGACCCCAGGCTGGGATATCAACCATATGCGCATATTGATCTCCTATAATTAGAGATCACGTCCATCTGGTAAGCGGCAGTGTTATTGTTTGGTGGAGGCACTATCCTGTCAGCACATTTCCCTGGACTATTGGATTTGTTGAACACTGAGGATATTTAAGTTTATATGGACACTCTGAATTAATTTGTATTATATTCAAATTTTTTACCTTTGACGCTTTGTTAATGGTATTCCTAAGGGGTTTTTTTGGTTTGTTCACACGGACTGCTATGTATTCACTTGATAATTCTCAGGTTTCTCCCTAATTTAGGAATTAACCCCTTCTTGTTATCCTATTGAGGTCTCACAGACCTATTTACAGATATAATTTTTTTTCACTCAGTCAGTGTTTCATAATTTAAATTGATATTTATCTAGCACTTCATTATCACTAGGGTCACATTTTAGCTTACAACAGCACAGCTCTTCCTTTGACCATTATTATTAGTGTTGTATAACATTTTAGTTGCCGCTTTACTGTTTATCGAATTAGCACAGTACACCCCTCTTTTTCCTAAGTGAGGATAGGTGGGAATGTGGGCCGGTTTGAGAAGTAGGTGTAGGAGCCATATTTGGTCCGACGGTACTAGGTGGGGTAGATAGGTCCAGTATGTGTTATCTAACACAAGGGTGCCCTTCTATTGTCAGCAATCCATATTTCCCAGTTTTTGGTAAATCGTTTTGTGGATATTTTGGCTTTGGCAAATGAGAATTTCATTAGGAAATGTGAGTCAAGTAGTTGGATGGCGTTTTTTAGTAGTGGTGGGTGGTTTGATTTCCATTTTTTGCAATCGCCAGTCGCCAGTCGCCCTGCTATTAGGACATGTGTCACCAGCGTTTGTAGATGACTAGGCCAGGTGGGAATTGAGAGTCCCAGGAGCAGATCAAGTGGGTACATAGAAATGGTTATATCACACAAAGAGAAGATTAGCTTCATCACTTTCTCCCAGTAATTTTGGACAGACGGGCATTCCCACCAGATGTGTGAAAGAGATCCAGTGTTGTCGCAGCCCCTTTAAATTTTTAATAGCATTCAATTACAATATGACTTGTATCGCAATTTTACACACTATATTATTTTTTTGTATTATTTGCTATTTTTTTCACCACGAAAGTGGAGTTTCTCTTAAAGTCTGTTTTTTTTTTAGTCTTCTAGCCTTTAGTTTTTAGTTTTTTAAGTCATGCAGCTGCTAGGCATTTGGTGCTAGGTTGGAAGTGCAGACTATATTTCTTTTGTTTACTCTTTTTGAAAATATCAGTGAGCATTCTGCAGACCCAAGGAAAAAAACACAGCAGGCTTACATCAAAAGCCATTCAGCACATAAAAACAATAGCAATCACGAAAGTACAGTTAGAAGGAGAGCCACTTGAAAAAAAGATCAATGTCACAATGAAACTTTGAGTTACTCAACGGGTAGACAATTATAGGCAACATTTAATGTCTGACTAGGGTGCTTATTTCAACAACTGTCACACCCAAGTTTGCCATTTAAATTTTGCATGGCTACTAACAAGTTTCCATGCTGATTTTCTATGTTTTCTAGGGCAGACTACCACAAAGAATAATTTTCAGTTGCGCTACGATCTGCTAGTAAATTGCCTTTACTGAAATTCCATATGTTATCTGTGAATATACCAGAAATTAGAAGGGTTTCACTTTCATGAAGAACTTTCATTACCAGTCCCCAGGCAATTCTACACTTGTCATCTCTCCCCGGGGGTTGAGTTTTTTTTTCTAGATTTTCAAACTCTACCTTTTTAATCTTATCTTTATTCTTCTTTTATCTTTCTCTTTGCCATGGCACTTTTATCTTTGTCTCTTATCTCTGCTGTATGCTCTGGATGTAACCAACCATCTAAGTAGGTAATCTATCACACGGTTTACTCATATGACAATGGAAAGTATGGTATATTTTATTGAAATGCACTTCAACTACAGTGAAATTTACCTAACATAATACAATACACTGTCTGTTATTTGAAGATTACAATGAGCTATCAAAATGCAAATATCTAGATTGTGCTTTTTATAACTTGTGCTTTTCTGATGCAATGGACGCAATTCACAAAGCTGGAACACAAGGATAGGAATCTTTGCTTTCAGTCATGGGACTTAATGTAATTTTCAAATCTTATCAGACTCAGCTGAAAATAACTGTCATTTTTTTATACTAGGAACCTTATCCTGGAGTGATAGCTTTGTGAATTGAGCCTCGTGTCAGAAAAGAAGACTGTATCAAGCATGTTATTTTATATCATGTTGAAACTTTAAAATTCAAAAGCCAATACGGTTATGCCTCGTACACACAACCGTTTTTTTCTGGCAGGAAAACTGCCGGGAATCCGTCGGAAGAAAGAGAGCATGTTCTCTTTTTTTCCCTGTCGGGTTTCCAAGCGGTTTTTAAGCCGGCAGTTTCCCTATGGGGAAAACCTGCGGTGGAGCATACACACGGCCGGGTTTCCCGACCAAAGCTCTCATTGCAGTTTTCCTGTCGGGAAACCCAGCCGTGTGTAGGGGAAAAATCTACTGAGCAGGTTCTCGGTTTTTCCGGCTGACTTTTTACCGCCGGGAAAACTGATCGTGTGTACAAGGCATGAAACAGAAATACAGCCCTTGTTGGGGGATATCTTAGGAGACCTTTTTGTAGCCATTTGTTTGAGAGTTAAATTTTTCATAAGTTATCTATAATATATAATATTATATAATAATAAGTTATTTATGTGCTTTTGTAACAAGGAACATGATATAAATAACAACGAGAGCTCTCATCCAGCCAGATGGTTTCTGATTGTCACGCTAAGTCTTTCTTCTTCTTTCTGTGCATATTTTCTTCTCAGCTTCCTCTATTCTTGGTACTCCCAAACTACTAACTGCCCTCCAGGGTTCACACGTAGAGAAAATCAGAGGCATTTTGCAAAATAGTTTCTAGTAAAATTCCCTAATTTGCAGTTGAAAAAAAAAAATTGTTAAAGCAGTTCACCTGTTAAGGTAAAATCTGTTTGAAAAAGAAAATCCATCTACTTCTGATTTCTTTATTTAGGGTGTATATTTTAGGGAAGGGTCTATTTCACTTAGTTTAGATAATTTCATTTTATTTTTATTTGTTTTACTTTTTACACAGTATGTTTATTTCTATGTAAAAAAACAAAAAAAACATGATGGCTAATGAGGGGGGGGGGGGGGTATGAATAGGTGCAAGGACCCTTAGGAAGTTCAGAACCATTTTAAACTCATTGCTTTAGGACTCAGTCATTAAAGAAGTATGGAGGCTGCTATTGCTGGCCCCCAACTGAGAATACCAGTTGCCTGGCTTTTATGATCACACATAGGCTTCAATGCTCTGAGTGAGCAACAGATTTGAAAAAAGCAATTAGATTTGGATTTCTAATGCTCATATACAGAATTAATGTTGCAATGCATTGGAGCAAGACAAGGCCAGGCAACCATAATTCTGAGAAGGAGGCCAGCAATACTACACCCAATACTTCTTTCTTGACAGAGTTAAGTACGTCCTGACAAGGCAAATTTACTTTGCACTGAAAGTGCACTTGGAAGTGCAGTCGCTGTAGATCTGAGGGGGACATGCAAGGAAAATAAAAAACAGCATTTTAGCTTGCACATGATTGGATAATAAAATCAGCAGAGCTTCCCCTCATTTCAGATCTACCACCCGTATCTACAGCGACTGCACTTCCAAGTGCACTTTCAGTGCAATTTCAAGTGCACTTTGCACTTGTAGTACAAAGTGAACTTGCCTTTCGTAAAAAAAAAAACATGTGTATACTCTTGTTCTGGTTTTCAAATTTGATGGATACCCATAACAAAGAATTGTGGCTCTACTTCTCTATAACACTACCATCTCACCCTAGGCACCAATGCCATCCTGCTGCATATGACACTGGCTTCTACCAGCCCAATTATTGGTACTCTTCTTTAGACTATCTAGCTATCAGCTTCTACTAACAAAGCAATCTAAGGGACTTCTTGAAGTGCCCCCAAAAGTTACCAACCCCACTATTCATAGGGGAGTTGCTTAAGTGTATGTACTCCCAGAGCCTGCATCATAGTGAGGGTCTAACTCCAATGTGCTGGTGGCTCTGAGCATCCTCTTAACTTCTCTGCTCGGATTCAATCTGAAATTCCTACACACAAAAAAATTAGAAGAAGAATATAAGGAGAAATTCTGGGGAGGATGACTTGAATATTATGTTTGGATATTTAATTTCATTGCATTTTTTAAGGTCATACTCACTAGAATTTGGGGGGCGTTTAATTTCTTGGTCATACTTTGTCTTCCTCTTTAACCACTTGCCTACTGTGCACCTACACCCCCTTCCTGCCCAGACAAAATTTTAGCTTCCGACACTGCGTCGCTTTAACGGACAATTGCACGGTCGTGCGACGTGGCTCCCAAACAAAATTGACGTCCTTTTTTCCCCACAAATAGAGCTTTCTTTTGGTGGTATTTGATCGCCCATGCGGTTTTTTATTTTTTGTGCTATAAACAAAAAAAGAGCGTCAATTTTGAAAAAAGACACAATATTTTTTTGCTTTTTGCTATAATAAATATTCAATTAAAAAAAAAAAAAAAAACATTTTTTATCTCAGTTTAGGCCGATACGTATTGTTCTACATATTTTTGGTAAAAAAAAAAAAAATCGCAATAACCGTATAGTGACTGGTTTGCGCAAAAGTTATATTGCCTACAAAATAGGGGACATATTTATGATTTTTTTTTTTTTTTTTACTACGAATGGCGATGATCTGCGATTATTTTTTCGGATTGGGACATTATAGCGGACACATCGGACATTTTTGACACATTTTTGGGACCATTTACATTTATACAGTGAACAATGCTATAAATATGCATTGATAACTTTATAAATGTAACTGGCAGGGAAGGGGTTAACCACTAGGGGGCGGGGAAGGGGTTAAATGTGTATACTAGGTGTGTTCTAACTGTAGGGGGAGGGGGGGTGACTGGGGGAGGTGACCGATTGTGTCCCTATGTACAAGGGACACAATCGGTCTCCTCTCTCTCTGACAGGGACATGCAGCTCTGTGTTTACACACAGAGCTGCACGTCCCAGCTCAATTGTCGGCAATCGCGTGTGCCTGGCGGCCATCGCGGCACGCACGCACGGTGCTCTCAGTTCTCAGCGACGCGCGCCCCTAGCAGATTTCAATGACATCACGTCATATGACGTGCTGTCAGGAACAGAGAGTTACCCGCCCGCCGTCATTTGACGGTGGGCGGGTAGCTAGTGGTTAATTGAATTTTTAAATGTTATCACTCTATGTGGGTTATTTACGAAAGGCAAATGCAAAGTGCACTTGATATTGCACTGAAAGTGCACTTGGAAGTGCAGTTGCTGTAGATCTGAGAGGGACATGCAAGGAAAATAAAAAACAGCATTTTAGCTTGCACATGATTGCATGATAAAAGCTTCCCCTCATTTCAGATCTACCCCTCAGATTTACAGCGACAGCACTTCCAAGTGCACTTTCAGTGCAATTTCAAGTGCACGTTGCACTTGTAGTGCAAAGTGGATTTGCCTTTCGTAAATAACCCCTATGTGTACATTAGAACAAAAAAAAAAAGCTTCTGTATAAAAAGTTTTTGAGCTCTAATCATGTGGGCTGAGCCTGAGAGGTGCAATCTAGGAGCATTATGTTCATCAGTCACCCCTTCCCCAGTAATCACTCACATGGATTGAACATTTTACTAGACAACTCTGCCAAACAACATGGCCAGATCAGTGAGTTCATGTTTTAACCCCTTAATCTCCCCCACTGTAATATCCACAGACATCTCCTCACTGTAATATCCACAATCTCCCCCACTGTAATATCCACAGACATCTCCTCACTGTAATATCCACAGACATCTCCCCACTGTAATATCCACAGATATCTCCCTCACTGTAATATCCACAGACATCTCCTCACTGTAATATCCACAGACATCTCCCCCACTGTAATATCCACAATCACCCTCACTGTAATATCCACAGACATCTCCCTCACTGTAATATCCACAGACATCTTCCCCACTGTAATATCCACAGACATCTCCCCCACTGTAATACCCACAGACATCTCCCCCACTGTAATATCCACAGACATCTCCCCCACTGTAATATACACAGACATCTCCCCTACTGTAATATCCACAGACATCTCCTCACTGTAATATCCACAATCTCCCCCACTGTAATATCCACAGACATCTCCTCACTGTAATATCCACAGACATCTCCCCACTGTAATATCCACAGATATCTCCTCACTGTAATATCCACAGACATCTCCTCACTGTAATATCCACAGACATCTCCCCACTGTAATATCCACAGATATCTCCTTCACTGTAATATCCACAGACATCTCCTCACTGTAATATCCACAATCTCCCCCACTGTAATATCCACAGACATCTCCTCACTGTAATATCCACAGACATCTCCCCCACTGTAATATCCACAGACATCTCCCCCACTGTAATATCCACAGACATCTCCTCACTGTAATATCCACAGACATCTCCTCACTGTAATATCCACAGACATCTCCTCACTGTAATATCCACAGACATCTCCCCCACTGTAATATCCACAGACATCTCCCCCACTGTAATATCCACAGACATCTCCTCACTGTAATATCCACAGCCATCTCCTCACTGTAATATCCACAGACATCTCCTCACTGTAATATCCACAATCTCCCCCACTGTAATATCCACAGACATCTCCTCACTGTAATATCCACAGACATCTCCTCACTGTAATATCCACAGACATCTCCCCCACTGTAATATCCACAGACATCTCCCCCACTGTAATATCCACAGACATCTCCTCACTGTAATATCCACAGACATCTCCTCACTGTAATATCCACAGACATCTCCTCACTGTAATATCCACAGACATCTCCTCACTGTAATATCCACAGACATCTCCCCCACTGTAATATCCACAGACATCTCCTCACTGTAATATCCACAGACATCTCCCCCACTGTAATATCCACAGACATCTCCTCACTGTAATATCCACAGACATCTCCCCCACTGTAATATCCACAGACATCTCCCCCACTGTAATATCCACAGACATCTCCTCACTGTAATATCCACAATCTCCCCCACTGTAATATCCACAGACATCTCCTCACTGTAATATCCACAGACATCTCCTCACTGTAATATCCACAGACATCTCCCCACTGTAATATCCACAGATATCTCCTCACTGTAATATCCACAGACATCTCCTCACTGTAATATCCACAGACATCTCCCCACTGTAATATCCACAGATATCTCCTTCACTGTAATATCCACAGACATCTCCCCCCACTGTAATATCCACAGACATCTCCCCCACTGTAATATCCACAGCCATCTCCTCACTGTAATATCCACAATCTCCCCCACTGTAATATCCACAGACATCTCCTCATTGTAATATCCACAGATATCTCCCTCACTGTAATATCCACAGACATCTCCTCACTGTAATATCCACAGACATCTCCTCACTGTAATATCCACAGACATCTCCCCACTGTAATATCCACAGATATCTCCTCACTGTAATATCCACAGACATCTCCTCACTGTAATATCCACAGACATCTCCCCCACTGTAATATCCACAGACATCTCCCCCACTGTAATATCCACAGACATCTCCTCACTGTAATATCCACAGACATCTCCCCACTGTAATATCCACAGACATCTCCCCCACTGTAATATCCACAGACATCTCCTCACTGTAATATCCACAATCTCCCCCACTGTAATATCCACAGACATCTCCTCACTGTAATATTCTCAATACGGACCAGTACTGGGGGTTCAGCCTGGAGGAGTTCTATCCCTTGGCATTTAAATTATTCAAAGGAGAGAGACACTTGAGGAGGGGAGAGAACCTGTGTTGGTATGTGTTCTGTAGGGGCTCACCCCCTTCATTACACTGTGAGACCCCATCTTGTATGACTATAAAGTAGGACCCCTCTACAGCTTTGCACCAAGGGCACCATATCATACTATGGGGCCTCTCTCCTGAGTGAGTGAGTGAGTGAGTGAGTGAGTGAGTGAGTGAGTGAATAACTTGTATAGTGCTAACAAATGCGAACTGAATCGCCTTAAGGCGCTTTGCATCCATTGTCGTGCTGATCCTTCAGAAGAGGTGGGTCTTTTTATTTTTTTTCCTAATAGCCTGATGGTTTTCTTCCATGCGGACGGTCGTGGGTAGAGCATTCCATAGCCGAGGTCCTTGGACTGCAAATCTATGTCCTCCTTCGATTTGTAGCGGGATTTGGGAATTTGGAGAAGGTTTTGGTTGGTTGACCGGAGCACATGATTGGTGACGTAGGGTTTAATTTTCTCGCTTAAGTATTGAGGTGCGTTTCCCTGTTTGCATTTGTGGGTGAGGCAGAGTGTATTGAATGTGATCCGATCCTTTTCGGCTAGCTAGTGGAGGGACCTCAAGACCGGAGCGATAGATTCCCACGTTTTTTTACCTGTTACCAGTCTGGCTGCCGTTTTCTGGATGACTTGAAGATGCAAAATCTGGTGTTTTGGTAGTCCTAAGTAGAGGGAGTTGGCGTAGTCCAGTCGGGAATTGATGATTGTTCCAACCACTACTGCTGTATCCTCTGAAGGGGATGAGTCTACGTAGCATGCCGAGAAGATGGTGAGAGCCGCTGACTACTGCTCCTATTTGTGCGTCCACTGTCATGTCTGAGTCAAAGATCACTCCGAGGCTTTTGACTTTGTTGCTTGGGTTGATGGTTTGTCCAAGGATGGTGGGTGGTGTCCATGTGGTCCTAGAATTCGATATCCGATCCATTGAGTTTGAGTGAGCTTTCAGTCATCCAATTATCGATCAGAGTGAGGCATTTTCCTAGTTCCTGATATTGGTGTTCTTTGTTGGTGATTCGAAAATAAAGTTGTGTGTCGTCAGCATAAGAGTGGTAGCGCAGGTCCTGTTTGCTGATGATTTGAAGGAGTGGGCAGATGTAGATGTTGAAGAGTACCGGGGAAAGGGGAGATCCTTGAGGGACTCCTTATGTAATGGTCCGTATTTCTGACGTGAAGCCTCCTAGTTTCACAGTCTGTGTTCGATTTTCTAGGAAAGATGTGAACCACGGTAGGGCTGTCACCGCCCCATTATTATCTTACAACAGTACTCCCCTTTTTCCTATTACTCTGCTCCCCCTCTCATCCCACTATCCTTTTCCCCTGCTCGCCATTACCTGCACATCCCTTCGCTGTCCAGCATCCCTTGAAACTAAGGAGGCCTTTGACTGTAAGGACAGCAACCTCACGTGGGAGAGCGGGTGAATGCCGAACACTGGGTTATAGATATATATAAATAAAATTTTGAGTTAACCCGAATATTTTTATTTTTTTAACTCCTTCATCTCCTTTTCCTTTTGTTTACCATTAGCATGTAATGCCACGTACACACGATCACTTTTTGTGATGAAAAAAAACGTCATTTTATCTGACGAAACAAAACGACGTTTTTCAAACTTCATTTTCAAAAACGACATTGCATACACACCATCGTTTTTCCACAATGCTCTTGCAAAGCGCGGTTACGTAAGACACTTTTGACGGCACTCTGTTCCATTGAAGCTCCCATCTCATAACTTGCTTCTAAGCATGCGCGGGTTTAAAAACGTTGTTTTAAAACAACGTTTTGCCCACACACCATCAATTTTTATGACACAAAAAACGACATTTTAAAAAACGACCCAAAAAAATCAAGCATGTTGGAATTTTTTTTTGGTCATTTTTTGAAGACATAAAACGACGTTTTGCCCACACACGATCATTTTAAATGACGTTTTTTAAAATGTCGTTTTTTTTCATCACAAAAAGTGATCGTGTGTACGCGGCATAAGTGCTCATTCAAACCTGCCCTGTTGAGCTGTGTTGCCTAAAGCAGTCGCAATTTTTTCCTTATGTCTATGGCTTCAGTTCACACCAACTGACCAACTGGCTGCATTAGGGGTGTGCTGAGAATAAAATAAGATATGTTCTATTTTTACAGCACAGAAGGAATTTTTTTTAAATAATAAGCATTTTAATAATAACAACACTCTGCAAGGCACAGCACACACACATTCACACCTCACAGCAGCACACACATTATATGCATCATATAAAAAGAGAAAAACTGCGCCAATAAAAAACATAAACAACAAAAAAGTCCTTATGAATACAATGTATTAAAGTCCAAGAAAGTGCTTGAAGATAAACAACACCCAAGTGCGTAGTATAATGCAGTGAACCACCACCATATGGACAGAGGCTTACCAGCAGGTAGTGGGATATTGGCATATATTAGATATGTGCATTCCCGTTCGTACGAATGTCATTTTCGTACGAAAATGTTCATTTTCGTACCCGCGGGATAATGTGTACATACGAAAATATTAAAGCACCAAAATACGAAAACGACGGGATAACGGATTAGCCGCATAACGAACGACCGCAATTACGAACGATCCGACGGGAAAAAACGACAAAACGAAAATGGCAAAATAACGAAAATTAAATCTGTATCAAGAGGTTTGCATTGTGTATTTTGTTTGAATCCGTTTTGTGTTCGTTTTCAGTTGTATGTTCATTGTTCAATGACATCTATAACAAACGAATTTCATTATGTATATTGAATGAATTCCTTTTTCTTTTTTCTGTGTATTCAAAATACTGAAGGCAATTTTTTTGTTATAGGTGTCATATCAACATACGAAAATAACAAAAGAAACGTGTTCAAATGCAAATCTTTTGTTTATGTTTTTTTTTAATGGCCAGAGAGTTAGGCTGGCCATACATGATACAATTTTCTGTGCAATTTTCTTTAGATTGACCTTCAACTATGTAGTGCAAGGGCCTGCCTGATTGCATATAATTGAAAGTGTTGTTTAGTTTGACCTCATATATGGTTTTTGGTAAATCTAAAAGAAAATTGTACAAGAAAATTGAACATGTATGGCCAGCCTCAGTGACTGAAAGCAGCTTCTCTTTTGTGCAGAATAGTGAGTACACTTGTACAGTAAAGCCTAATAAACTTTTCTGTGGATTTTCATCTGAAGGGAGATCAGTTGGCCAGACTTCTGAACCCAAAAATGGTTTTCTGATGCAGTTTAAAAACGAACGAATTTTCTGAGAACAATCGGAAAACGATCGTTTTGATGTTTGTTGTTAAAATAGTCTGACCAAGTGTATGGGGCTTAACAATAGTATTACATACAATACAATACTGTACAAGTGTACTCACTATTCTGCACAAAAGAGAAGCTGCTTTCAGTCACTGAGGCTGGCCATACATGTTCAATTTTCTTGTACAATTTTCTTTTAGATTTACCAAAAACCATATATGAGGTCAAACTAAACAACACTTTCAATTGTATGCAATCAGGCAGGCCCTTGCACTACATAGTTGAAGGTAAATCTAAAGAAAATTGCACAGAAAATTGTATCATGTATGGCCAGCCTAACTCTCTGGCCATTAAAAAAAACATAAACAAAAGATTTGCATTTGAACACGTTTCTTTTGTTATTTTCGTATGTTGATATGACACCTATAACAGACAGGAATTCATTCAATATACATAATGAAATTCTTTTGTTATAGATGTCATTGAACAATGAACATACAACTGACACTAACAAAAGAAAAGCATTCAAGATACACAGAATGCAAATTGACGAAAATTCACGATAATTATTGTCTAACAAGAAACGAACATGAATTAAACAGAATAACGAATCATCCCGCATGTACGAAAATAAAACGGTAACGGAAATACGAAACGATCGGAATACGAAAAAATCACGTCGTACGACAAACGAACGGGAACGAACGGGAAAACGGGCGTCTTACGAAAAACGAACGGAAACGAACAGGCGGGACCATACGAAACGGAACAAAAAAAAAACGATTTTTTTTCTGTGCACATGTCTAGCATATATCAACTCCACAGCCGTTCACAGGATAGAGGCAGATGACAATAGATGGAATCCAGAATCAGCAGATAATAAGATACCAGCGTACATCCACTTAACAGCCGTTCAAAGGATAAGGCAGATGGCAATGGATGGAATCCAGAATGTAATCTCATAGAAGGTCCTCAATACAGGTGCAGGGATCCCCATTGAAAACGTCATTCTGTGACTAAACGCGTCTGGGTAATTGGCGTGCAGTGACGCCACCCCCGCGTTCGACGTTACAAGGAAGGGCTCTTGTTGCCGGCCGGCATTCGTTTTATGATCGAACTTTCACTTTCGTTTGTAAGTAGTTTTTATTATTCGATATTAAATCAATCCTGATGGTTTTACACTATGTGCGGTCCCTTCGTTTTTTTCATTATGTTTGGCAATACCTGCACCTGTATTGAGGACCTTCTATGAGATTACATTCTGGATTCCATCCATTGCCATCTGCCTTATCCTTTGAACGGCTGTTAAGTGGATGTACGCTGGTATCTTATTATCTGCTGATTCTGGATTCCATCTATTGTCATCTGCCTCTATCCTGTGAACGGCTGTGGAGTTGATATATGCCAATATCCCACTACCTGCTGGTAAGCCTCTGTCCATATGGTGGTGGTTCACTGGATTATACTACGCACTTGGGTGTTGTTTATCTTCAAGCACTTTCTTGGACTTTAATACATTGTATTCATAAGGACTTTTTTGTTATTTATGTTTTTTTATTGGCGCAGTTTTTCTCTTTTTCTATGTTATTGTGGTTTACACGCTTACTGCTGCCTTTGCTATTTTGATATCAATATCATATTTATTTTTGGTTAGCGCAATTTTCTTTTCCTATTTATATGCATCGTTATGAACACTGCACTGCATGGTGTAAACAAGTCCTATGTATTTTAAGTTTGTATTTATCTTTTATAAAGCAAAAAAATGTAAATCTTATGGGGGAGGTTGCAGTTTTACATGCTTGCCTTGGATGCCAGAACACCTTGTCCTGTCACTGGTTGCTTGATTGCTATTGCTTACTTCAGACCTCTGAGTCAGGGAATCTGAAATACCTTTAAACTGTACAGACCATTGTAAACAAGATATGATTTACATTTTTATGAACTATAAAAAGCCATCTAACTTGTTTCACCATTACCTGCATCCCTACTGTGAATGTCCAGAGATGGGGAGAAGAAATAAACAAAATAAGGGAAACGTTATATTACAATTTTGATCATTGGTGTTAGTCCCTTTGATCCTACTGCCGTAGGCACTGGACCACCGTTGATCCTACTGCCTTAGGCACTGGCTCACCATTGATCCTGCCTTAGGCACTGACCTACTGTTGATCCAACTTCCCTAGGCACTGGCCCACTGTTGATCCTATTTCCCTAGGCACTAGCCTGCTGTTGATCCTATTGCCCTAGGGACTGGCCCATTGTTGATCCTATTACCTTGGGCACTGGCCCACTGTTGATCCTACTGCCCTAGGCACTGATCCACTGTTGATCCTACTGCCCGGGGCACTGGCCCACTGTTGATACTTCTTCCTTAGGCACTGGTCTATTGTTAATCCTATTGCTCTAGGCACTGACCTACTTTTGATCCAACTGCCCTAGGCACTGGCCCACTGTTGATCCTACTGTCCTAGGAACTGATCCACTATTGATCCTACTGCCCGGGGGACTGGCCCACTGTTGATCCTACTGCCCTAGGCACTGATCCACTGTTGATCCTACTGCCCGGGGCACTGGCCCACTATTGGGCCTTCTTCCTTAGGCACTGGTCCATTGTTGATCCTATTGCTCTAGGCACTGGCCTACTTTTGATCCAACTGCCCTAGCCACTGGCCCACTGTTGATCTTACTACCTTAGGCACTGGCCCACTGTTGATCCTACTGTCCTAGGCCCTAGCCCAAGTAGTACAGGCACACAGTGATCCTTCCCACCATAGTACAGGCACACAGTGACCCCCTTCCCACCATAGTACAGGCACACAGTGACCCTTCCCACCATAGTACAGGCACACAGTGACCCTTCCCACCATAGTACAGGCACACAGTGACCCTTCCCACCATAGTGCAGGCACACAGTGACCCCCTTCCCACCATAGTACAGGCACACAGTGACCCCCTTCCCACCAAAGTACAGGCAGACAGTGACCTCCTCCTCCCCCCTCCGTAGAACAGGCGCAAACAGTGAGCCCCCCCCCCCCGTGCAGACCTCAGATCAGATAGCGGCGTGTGTGTCCCTTAAGCACGGTCTTCTCCTCCTCTGTGGGTGTAAACAGAGAGGAGGGGCCGCCGCCGGGTGAGCCAAGATGGCCGCGGCTCCGGAGCTAGGCCGAAGCCGTGGCCTTTCCTAATGCTATGCCCGCGGCGGTAGTCCACGGATCGCATAGCGATCCGATCCGTAGGGGGTGACCCGTTTGGATCACAGATCAACCGTGATCCGTTGCACCCCTACTGTTGATACTACTGCCCTAGGCATGGCCCACTGTTGATCCTACTTCCTTAGGCAGTGGCCCATCGTTGATCGCATTGCTCTAGGCACTGGCCTACTGTTGATCCAACTGCCCTAGGCACTGGCCCAATGTTGATCCTATTGCCCTAGGCATGGGCCTACTCTTGATCCTACTGCCCTAGGAACTGGCCCGTTGTTGATCCTGCTGAATTAGGCACTGGCCTACTGCTGATTCTGCTGCCCTAGGAACTGGCCCACTATTTGTCCTAAAGCCCTAAACACTGACCCACTGTTGCCATTATGGTAAATACAGTACAGTAAAATCTTGGATCGAGAGTAACTTGGTTTGAATGCTAATTTTTTTAACATACATTTTTACTTGATAAACAAGCGATGTCTTGATATACAAGTAGCGTCACGTTACAATGAACTGAGTATAAAAAAGAAAAGAGGTGCCTCTAAGGCCTTGTACACACGAGGGAATAAATCCGCTGAAACTGGTCCGACGGACCATTTCATCCGAAAAATCCGGTCGTCTGTATGGGCAAACGGACCGTTTTGGCCGGATTTTTCCAGCGGAAAAATTTCAAAGCATGCTGTGAAATTTTTCCGCCGGACACATGTCCGTCGGATATGTCCGCTCGTTAGTACACAAAAGCCTCGGACCAAAAACCCGCGCATGCTCAGTCAAAACGATGGGACGGGAGCACTCGTTCAGGTAAAACTTGCGTTTGTTTGGGACCTGGCACATTCGTCACCTAAACTCTCTATATAGTGTTCCGTTTATATCGTTTTTTTGTTCTTTCTTCTCTTGCTAGAAGCAAGCCGTTGTCTTGCTAATGCAATTTTGTCCAGATGTCACATACTGCTAGCTTGCATTTTCATTATTTTTTTTTCAATTTGACACAGTTTGCTAGCCAGATGTCCCCACATTTGTTTCTGTTCTGCACATTTTTATTATGTCTATTTGGACTTCATGTTGAGCGTATCATTTTTTGTTATTATTTTTATTTTATTTTTTACAGTTGGATTTAACGGTTTTTGAATCATTCAAAAAAAAATATTTTCTTGTTTTACCATGTTATTTTTATTTTAAAATTAAAATTTCCCTTTTTTTTTCCTCAACTTATGTAATTTATTTGTTTTGTCCTTTATTTTTTACTTTATTTTGGAGTATTTATATATTTTTTTTACATTTTATGCTTCTTTTTGGGTTTACCAAGTTCGAACAGAAAAGGTCCCCCCCCCAAGGAGTTTGTGTCCTTTGCAAATGACACATTTTCTTTTACAAATGTCTGATGCTTACTCACTACAGTATAAAACACAATAGACAAGGTTTGAAAGTAAATCCAAAAGCCATTTATTTCCGGCCAAAAAAAAATTGGAAATCACCAGAACGGCAGCACTTGATGAGATTGCAACATACATGCATACTTGGGAATTACAACATGATTAAGGAAAAATTAAGTAACCTCAGGAGTCAATAACAAAAATCAGGATCAGCAGCACATGAACAAAGGAACCCAAGCTGTGCTACTACAACAAGCTCAGTTTTTTGGACAATCAACTGGATGGCAGGGAATCATCTTCTCGACTTCTTTGCAGACTTCCTTCCAGCGAAACTTCCACGGGTCCGTCCACGGACCCTTGCAGGTGGGGGTGATGTGGCAGCAGGAGGAGGATGAGGATGATGGGGAGCAGGCCAAGCCGGGTCCCACAGCACAGTGTCCCTGGTCAGCTCGTCCCTTTTCATCCTGGCCAGGACCTGATTAATAATGTCCTTGGCCAGGCTTTTTTGCTCCTCCCCCCCTTGGTTCAGCTCATTGGCCACAAATGCGCTATAGCATTCCGTTGGGTTGAGGGGGGCCCTCATGATTTCTGCAGCCTCCCGGATGACCTGAAGGCTTTCATCGTGCACCTCCCTCCTGCGCCTCCTTGCAGCTGGTGGCCTCATCTGGAGGGGAGGAACTTGGCTGATGGTGCTCAGCCTGGGTCTGGGGACCTGCTGCACCTCACTTGGGCCGGCCTCCTCCTGGCTGCCACTCCCCCCTTCCGCCTGGCTGACATGGGCCTCAGGAGCTGCCACCTCCTGGCTGGTCTCTTCTTCCTGTGGATAAAAAAGGCAACATGTTTTAGTTTTTTGCACAATCAATCACACACATTTTCTTTCTCTAGACTGTTTTAGTTAGTATTTTTTTTAAATTAAACAGACTGTCCTTCTGACCCCTGCATTTGGCATCCCTGTTTGTTTTTGGGTTACAAGATCAACTCACTAATTCAAAATAAATAGCAGCACCAAAATATTTTTTTAAATACTAGACCTCACTGAAGATGGCCAGATCTGGCTCCATGTCAGCCAGCCCCGCTTCACATTCTGCAGGGCTCCTAGGATCCGGGGAAGTTCCGCTGGGAGGAAGGCTGCAAGGTAGTGTAGAATCCGAAGGCCTGCCATCCAGTTCATCATTCAAAAAACTGAGCTCTTTGTAGTACCAGAGCTTGGGTTCCTTTGTCTTAGCTGCTGCTGATCCTGATTTTGGATATTTCCGTTTTTTATATACATTCCTGTAGCTTCTCCTGAGGTTACTAAATTTTTCCTTAACCATGTCGCCTGTGCAACTTGGCACCCAAGTGTGCAGGTATGTAGCAATCTCATCAAGTGCTGCCTCTCTCTTTCCAGTGTCCAAATAATGTGTGTGTCTGGTGTCCCAAAGAAGGGGTATATCCCGATATCGGGTTATTAGTTCCATTGTTGCCTCCTTCCCTTTCAGCAAATCCATTTTTTTTTCAGCTCCTAGATGTAGCTTCAATAGTAATGTCTAGAATAGAAAATGACAATCAAACACAAAGCACAACTTTAAAAAGGCTCAGCTTTGACATTCTTAAAATATGTGCGCATTCATTCATTTTAGAGCATCAACATTATACAAACACAGTGTCTTCTGCTGCTACATAGCTGGCCAGCTCTGCCGCATTGTTGTACCCCCCAAAAAAGTTGTCATTCAGAGCCCATTTTGCAAGTTGTAGCATGTAGTTAAGAACACATCCACCATGAATATGAATGCTAGCAATCATCTCAAGGCACTAGTTCATGTGTAGCTATCATGGCCCTCAGCATTGATGGCAGAAAACACTACCTACTTATCTCTGTCCAACCAACACACAACAATACTTGCATGATGTGACTGCATACTCTAAAATCCAAATAAAGAGGATAGAGCATTCTCTACATATATCTTGATGAAGTGATGTGTACAAGCACTTGGCTCTCCAAATTTTATGGTGGGCCCCAAAATACATAAATAACAGTAGCACAAAAAGGGTGCAAACAACATTGAAAAGCCCCATTCCCAATGGCTGTTCAAATTATAGGCATCTGATCCGATGTTTTCATTTACCTTTGTCTCTCTCTCTCCTCGTTTCCGCTCGAGTAATCTCCGCGTAACCTACGTAATCACGTCGTTTTCATTATATCCCCACGCAATCAAGAAACGCCGCCCTCGTCGCCGCCCATGACGTACCAATTCCTGTTTTCCACGCCCATATGCAACGTGGATTGGAAAATATGGCGATGTCACACGAGCGCACATTAGGCTCTGATCGGGATCAGGAAGGGACAGAGGCCGGAATGTCCAGATCCAGGCCAAAATGTTACAAGGCCACAAACATGTCTCTACAAGAGATGGTGGAGTTGGTGTCCATCCTGCGATGGAAGGACTATGATGGTGAGCATGGCCCATACAGCACCCCTAACCGGAGGAAGTCCAAAATTATGGATAAGGCAGCGAGGAAACTTTATGAGATGTTTGGGGTCACCAGGTCCAAAGAGCAGCTCCGGAAACGCTGGTCCGACTTAAAACTGCGCGAGGCAGAGCCGTATCGCAAAATAAAGAAAATCATTGAAAAAAGTAAGTACTTTAAAATGTCTTTGGAGTGCCTATTTTTGGATAAAATGTTTTGCCATGTCTATTTCGCCATCTGCCTCGTTGGCCTCCTTGTATTTTTGAAACCCTGCATTGTAAATGTAGTAATGTTTGTCTAATATAAATCCGACGACTTGCCACGATCGTAGTCAACATCGTTCCATCACATAGTTTATCCTCAATCCGCGGGTCCAGGAACATCACACCTGGACGTGGCTATTTGGCGAAAAACATCGTTTCTAGAAACAATGTGGAAAATATGATGTGTTTGTGCAAACTAAGTTGATTTCAAAAGGCAAACAGGATTCATTAATTCACACAGTGATGAGATAACCTAATAGGCACCTGTTTTGACATCTGTAATTTTGAGAACCTGTCTCCCCCCCTAAAATAGTAATTTTGACTTTTGGAGAAGGGACTCCAAAAACTACTTATTCAGGAGGCCAGCCATGTGTGTCACTTCACCAAAAAGCCTCATTATATCACAGCTAGGGAGAAGTCATCTCCCAAAAAAAAATACATGGTTTTTGCTGTAAGAAGGCCAAAACTAGAATTGGAACGCCACTTCTAAGCAATGTTTGCAAATTAGTCCCTCCAAAAATATCTGTTTGCTGATGATTTTCCTTATTTTATTGTTGTTTTTAGGAGACAGAAGAGGACAGCGCTATGAGGAGTCAGGGAGGCCCACACTGTCTCCCAAACGGCCCGAAAAAATTGTTGAGCAGGAGGATGATGAAGAAGGAGAGGAGGAAGAAGGAGAGGAGGAAGGGAGAGAGGAGGAAGGCGGATTGGTGGAGGAAGGCGGATTGGTGGAGGAAGGCGGATTGGTGGAGGAAGGCAGATTGGTGGAGGAAGGCGGTTTGGTGGAATTTGGTGGAGGAAGGCGGTTTGGTGGAATTTGGCGGATTGGTGGAGGAAGGCGGATTGGAGGAGGAAGGCGGATTATTAGAGGAAGGAGAAGTTGAAGAAGAAGGAGAAGTTGTAGAAGATGTTGAACTTGTCAGTACAACAGGTCAGTGACACCCCAGCTTTGCAGGGAAAAAGAGATGTAGATAGGCCTGCACCTTACTTACTTACAATGTTGTGTTTTTCCTTTGGCATTTTTAGGGGATGAAGATGGGATTAGCACATCTGTCGCTCCTATTTTTTCTCGTGCAAGTGCACAAATCCTAATACAGCAGATAATGGAGTGCAGCACCGATCTGGCCAATATGAGGGAAAGGATGGTGGTGATGGACCAAAACTTCAAAAACATGCTCGATATTTTGGGACGTATATAGAAGACTATCCCCCCCAGCTGCCCCCCACCCCTGCCCCCCCCTGCCCCCCCTGCCCTCACCCCTAACCACCCCACTCTCAAAGATGTTGTATAATGTTCGTTTAATATCCCCCAAAATTTGAGGATGCACACACACACACAGGTTTATTTACTAAAGCTATAAGGTGCAAAAGCAGCATCACTTGGCATATAAAACAATCATCTTCCATGTTTGGATGCAAAGTCTTAATTGACTAAGCTTAATTTAGAAGCTGATTGGCTTATATGCACAAATAAGCTGGAGTTTGGACTGTTTAGTAAATAAACCCCAATGTGTGTTCACATGTGCGATCTGCCATCACAGGACATCAATTGTATGTGCTTTGTGGGTGCAACCCCTTCCTTACTTATCAAGTAGGTGACAGAAAGGGGTTGCACCCACAAAGCACATACATTGATCACCCATGATGGCAGATAGCACATGTGAACATTTCGCATGGGATCTCATGTGAAAAATCACCATTTGGCCCATCACACACACAGCATGTGTGCATCCTCAAATTTTGGGGGATTCCGGCGTGACCTAAGACCATGTTGTCTGGGTTTGTTATGCCAAATAAAAGGTTGAACTTTGTAAGTTCGATTGTTATATATGTTTGTCAAAACCACAAAATATTTTTTGAATAAATAAATACTTTCTAAACCAATTTTTCTAAGAAAACACAAAGATTTTCGTAAATAAAAAAGAAATAAAAAAACCTTTTAAAAACACACACACACCAGTGGCTTCTTATTTCTAACCTCAATACCCAGTTTGTAGAAGAGTGACTAGAATGTGCAATTGTGTGTATTTACTAAAACCTGCTAACTAAATTGGGCACAAGAAATGCACTAGTTTCAGAACCTGGAAGACAGATAAAAAGAGAAAAAGCAATAATGACAAACAACTGTATAAAATCCAATGGTCAAATTATTTATTATTTCTTGGTAATATTTCTTTATTTTGGGGGCCGAATTATAAAGAAATATTAATCTGGCATAGCTATGGCCCCCCGACCCATAAAGTACTCAACTTATTTGTCGCGTACCTCACGAGCAGATTGGGTGACCGAGCCAGCGCGACCAGTGTCCAGCCCAGGAAGGGTATCTGAGGGTAGTCCTGCCTCAGCACCGATGTTGGGTAGGTACGTCTGGGAATGCCTGCGTAAAAAATTATGCAATATGCAGCAGGCCAAAATAACAGAGTTAAATTTATATTCCGCCAGATGTATCGCTGTCTGGAACAGGCGGAACCGGCTGGCGAGTATCCCAAAGGCATTCTCGACTACCCTCCGGGCCCTGGCCAGCCGGAAATTGAAGACTCTCCTCTCCGGGGGGGGGGGGCCTCTGGGGAAAAGGCCGCATGAGGTGAGGTCCAAGTCCAAAAGCCTCGTCCGCTAAAAAAACAAACGGAAGTCCTTCCACATTGTCTTCATCCGGTGGCAGTTCAAGACCACCAGTTTGTAGACGCCTGTAAAATTCGTGCGAAACACTCCCCCATCAGACAGCCGGCCATTCTTCCCCACGTCCACATGCAAAAATTCGTAGTCTGCCGACACCACCGCCATCAACACGATACTATGAAAACCTTTGTAGTTATAATAGTACGAGCCCGAAAGAGGTGGCGGCACTATGCGGACGTGCTTCCCATCAATTGCCCCTCCGCAGTTTGGAAAATCACAACGCTGGGCAAAGTGGGCAGCCACAGTCTGCCATTCCTGCGGCGTGGAGGGAAACTGTGGGGACAAAAGCAAAAAAATAATTAGCACTTTGGCACAGAAACAACATTGCAAACACTAGTAAAAAAACAACATTCTGCAACATCACGGTATTAACATTTCTAAAAATTAGTGTATAGAGAGTATTTAGGGCAACAAATCTAGAGCCAATTATTATCAGACTCCACATCCCGCTGATAGGGCAATACACTTTTTTAGGGGGAGGGAGTTGAACTACAATGGAGCAGGACACCAAAAAAAAAAAAAAAGGTGTTTTTGTCCCTAGGAGATGATGCTGGACAGGTTAGTAGTGTTGAAGGTAAAAATATGCAGGTAGGCCAAACCACATTAACCTGGAAATCTTAACAACATGCATGGGGAGAAAAGGGAACATTAAGCACACAGCATATTACAATCATGGCGACTAGGAAAACCAACACAAAAAGGTGAGAAAAATATGCAAACATTATTAAAGACACAGATTGTGATGTTAAAGGAGGAAACTTACCTTAATAAACTCCTCCTGCATGACTTGTATGATGGCAGAACACGTCTCCGGTATGATGATCCCAAGCGCCTGGGGAGAGATGCCTGTTGAGAACTTGAGGTCCTGCAGGCTCCACCCAGTCGCCAGGTACCGCAACGTGGCAATAAGCCTCTGCTCAGCCGGAATGGCTTGGCGCATCACAGTGTCCTGCCTCGTGATATAGGGGGACAGGAGATCCAGCAGACGGTGGAAAACGGGGTCCGTCATACGGAGAAAGTTCCTGAAGTCATCAGGATTATTCTCCCGGATCTCCCTAAGCAGAGACATATGAGAGAATCGATTACGCTGCCGCAACCAATTCTTGGCCCAGGAACTCCTCCTCCTACTGTTCCTATCCAAATCACTGGAATGCACACAGACTCCAGAACAAAACCCATAAACAGCACGAACTCGTGAAAAGTTGCGCTGCTGCTCCATCATGGCTTCAAACCGGCCGGCTGGTCAGTCAAGAACACACTCAAACAGAAAGCACCCCCAAATCCAGCAAGACCTGCAAAGATCGCACGTCAAACAGATACGACCGTACAGGACGGCACTGCAAAGCAGAAACGCCGCGTACGGCGACACTGAATGACAAATACGAGCCCACAAGCACACACTGAACCTGAAAATACGACCTGTTAAGCGCGGAGACTGAAAAGCACGAATCAGCTCTAACCAAACCTTCGCTAACACGGAACTAGCAGAAGCGGAACAGAGGCCTCCTCATTCCCCTTTATAGTGACGTTGTACGTGGGTTACGTGCCCGCGTTCTGGTCCGCTGGGATTGGGTCCGATGGTGTGTACGCTCATCAGACCAACGGACAAATTTGACTTATCCGCTGGGAAATATCCGTCGGATGTTTCCGACCGGATACATTCCCTCGTGTGTACAAGGCCTAAGTGTAGTAATAAGGTTTCCCATTTAATGAAGGTACAACATTTAGCAACTCACATGGTTGATGATTAAAAGGGGCACATGTAATTATGCAGGGATCTGGGGTATAGCTGTCCACATAGACCGTCCTCCGTACCGACATCAACGTCATCCCATCACTTTCAGATTGCTCTACTGCAGGGTAGTCTTCCCGGTCACAACTGTAGACTAACATCAGTGAGAGCCAGCGGTGCGGAGGATGGTCTATGTGGACAGCTTTACCCAAGATGACTGCATACTTAGATGTGCCCCTTTTAATCATCAACCATGTGAGTTGCTAAATGTACCTTCATTAAATGTTAAACATATTGCTACACAGAGGCGCCTCTCTCTTTTATATATCTTCACTTTGATATACAAGGGCTTTGGATTACAAGCATGTTTCCGGAACAAATTATGCTCGCAATCCAAGGTTTGGATTTCTTTTATAACAGGTTTACTCTACTACAGCTTCAGGTTCTTCTTTCCCTGTTGACACTGTGGCTTTAAGTATCCCATGGGGGCATAGGATCAGCTCACTGTTTACACTGTCAAGGTAGCAGCCTTTATGAATCTGCAGCTTTCTCCAACTGAAGGATAATCATAAGTGTGACTGTTTCTTTCCCTGAAAATTAAAGTGAAATCTGTGAAATTATATTTTTATGGGTTAGTGATATAAATTAAACACCTAACTGTTCATACAGCCAAAGAAAAATGGATGATAGCAGCATTAGCTCTGCCTGGTGCTGGAGGGTTTCACTATGGTTGGTAAAAATGGAAGGAGATTTACAATCAACAGAACGTTTTATCCTTCTGCTGCTGTAGTTTATGAGCACTGGGATAATCCTGGGTTTTACCAGCCTAAATTGCTTTGCATCTTTCATGATAATGCTGTTTAAGCCCTGGTTCACACTGGGCTGCGGGAGTGAAGCCGTGCGAGTTCAGCTGAACTCGCACAATTTCACTCCCGCTGGCAGTCCTGATTTCGGCCGCGATTTAAGAGACATCTGTGCAGATTTCTGCACAGATGTCAATGTAAATCGCGTCCTGAAATCGCAAAAAGTAGTACAGGAACTACTTTTTGAAATCGGTGCAGCGCCGCAGATGCGGCGTCGCACCGATTAGGACGGTGTCATTGCCGGCAATTGCCGGCAAATGCCGCCGATTTGAGATGCGATTTCACATGTGAAATCACATCTCAAATCAAACTAAATCCTACCCAGTGTGAACCTGGGCGGAGATGCAGATGAGGCGCTTTATCTATACTGAGTTATAAAAAAAAATAACATTTTCCCAGGATCCCATTAGATGAGGTATTTTCTGAACTAACTCCCTATTGGTTGCTAGAGATCAGTAAAGTGTTGGCAGGTGTTAGTGCCTCTATACATTTTCTCCTGCAAAACAGGTGAAAAATGCAGTGGGTGTAGGTAGTGCTCCTATAATAGTTAACTGTGGGTGGGGCCCTGGTAAAGTGGGGTATGAGAGTAGGTCCCCTCAGTATAGCACCATATAGAGCAGCATCTTGTAGGAGAGAGTGAGAGTGCCCAGATGGGCAGCACTGGTAAGTGGGAAATTGTACAATACGCAAAGAGTAAATAGAGACACCTTGCCTACCTTCAATTGCAGGTCTGTGGCTTGGTGACGGGAAGGCCTTGGAGCTTGAGACTGAGAATCTCTATGGTGAGCTGAACCAGCTCTGTGGGGCATATGTGTGGGAAGATGGCTAAATCCAGGTGACTAGTGTTCTGTCAGAACTCTGGATGTAATGTTATGCTGTGATGAAGGTGTGTAGGAGCGGAGCTGAATAAAGATGGGTCAAACACCCCCCCGTGCGGTTTTGCACCACTCCTGAACATAGAACAAGTTCTGACACGAACGGCGAACCCCATTAAAGTATATGAGAGCCGAACTTGAAAAATCAAAAGTCCCAATTTTGAAGCCTTATATGTAAGTATTGCCCTGGGGGACATGCAAAATATTTTTTTTTTTTTTAAAGATTGTTTTTACAGAAGCAGTGATTTTAAAGTGCAACAATAAAAATAAAAAATAAATCATTTAAACATAGTGCCTGGGGGTCCCCTTAGTCTGCCTGTAAAATAGCACATCTGTAGCATGTATAGAACATGCTGCAGCAAAAATGAAATATCTAAAGGAAAAAAAAATGCATGAAATTACATTTAAATTGCCAGCAATACAATATCATCAGCGGCAATAAAAAAACAGCGTGGGGTCCCCCCAGTCCATACCAGGTCATTGGGGCGCAGCGGGTGGCACGATTGACGATGGATTTACATTGGGGGACACTGTTTTCTTTTTTATAAAGAAATTGTCAAAAACTGTCTCTGTGTCTTTATTACTTTTTGACACTTTTTGGTAAATGGGTTGGGTTGCTATGTAGCCCATAATTATTCACATGGGGGTGGGATCTGGCAGCCCCCTTATTAAAGGGGGCTTCCATATTAATATAAGCCCCCTACCCGCATAGCCCCACAACCACAGCCCATGGTTGTGGGGTTGAGGCGCTTGCCCCCATTAATATGGAAACAAGGTGCCGTGGGGTGGGGGCAGAGTGGGAGTCTTCGACGAGATGGGAGCTTTTTCTTCCCCAGGTCCCGCAGTGCGGCAGCTGTTGTTCCCCTAAAGGACCTTCCCCCCGTGTTGAGGGCATGTGACCTGGGATGGTTCAGGAGAGAAGGGCAGTCTCTCATCCTCCCCTTCCCTGACCTGCCGAGCTGCATGCTCGGATAAGGGCCTGGTATGGCTCTGCCCCCCCCCCCCACCCAAAGCACCCTGAATCCATGTAGATGGGGACAAGGGCCTCTTCCTCACAACCCTGGCTGGTGGTTGTGGGGATCTGCAGGCGGGGGGTTATAGGAATCTGTAAGCCCCCCTTAACATGCTTCCAGACCCCCCCTATGTGAATTAGTGTGGTGTACATAGTACCCCTACCCACTCCCCAAAAAAGTGTAAAAAGTGAGTAAAGACACCCCTTTCATGCCTAAGCCTACTGATATTTGGTGTTTACAAGTTAAAATCCGTATTTTTTGCTAGAAAGTTACATTATATATATTTTTTTTTTAGCAGAGAATCCAGAGAAAAAAAATGGTGATTGTTGCAATATTTTATGTCACACTGTATTTGTGCGGCGGTGTTTTAAATGCAACTTTTTGGAAAAAATGTAATTCATGAATTTAAAAAAAATTTAAAAGTAAGGTTAGCCCAATTTTTTTGCATAATGTGAAAGATGATGTTGCGGCGAGAAAAACGATACCCAACATGTCACGCTTTATAATTGCACTCACTCGTGGAATGGCGACAAACTACGGTACCTAAAAATCTCCATAGGCGACGCTTTAAACTTTTTTACGGTTACCAGGTTAGAGTTGCAGAGGAGGTCTAGTGCAAGAATTATTGCTCTCGCTCTGGCGATCGCGGCGATACCTCACATGTGTGATTTGAACACCATTTTGATATGCGGGCGCGACTTCCGTAAGCGTTTTCTTTGTTGCGCAAGCTTGCGGGGAGGGTGGCGCTTTAAAAAAAATCGTATTTATTTTTATAATATTAAATTGTTTTTTTTTTTTTACATTTTGATCACTTTTATTGCTGTCACAAGGAATGTAAACATCCCTTGTGACAGTAATAGGTGGTGACAGGTACTCTTTATGGAGTCTAAAAGACCCCCGATCCCTCCTTTGCACTTCAAAATATTCAGATCACCGAAAACGGTGATTCTAAATACTGTGTACTTTTTTAAATCTGGCGCCATTGGCAGCCAAGAAACCCAGAAGTGACGTCATGACGTCGCTTCCGTGTTTCCATTGTGGAGACAGTATCAAAGCCGTAAACGGCTTTGATTCAGTCTGCGGCTGGACACTGGAGGTGCTGCATCGAGGAGCGGGTCTCCCGGTGGGACGGGAGGCCAGGTCAGAGCGGCGAGAGGCAGTGGGAGGGGGGATGTCCACTTCCGCTCCTCCACATAACATAACAACCGAGCGTCTTTTAGCCGCATTGGTTGTTATGCCGGATAGCCAATCGCACAACGGTACCTGGATGATGCTTGCAGCTGCAGGCATCATCCCGGTATAAAGCCCGAAAGCCAAGGACACAAATATGCGTTTGCTCGGCGTGAAAACAAATTGTCCCCCAAAGTAAATCCAACATCAATCATGATGCCTGCCACACTGCTGGACCTGAAAAAAACCTCTGGTCTCTTCGAAGCCTTCCTCCGTCTGCCTGGTCCACCGTCCCATCCCCCACCCAAAGCCCCCTGCAACCACCAGCCAGGGTTGTGGGGAAAAAGCCCTTGGGGACAAGGTGCTTTGGGGTGGAGGGGGCAGAGCATGTGGCCTGGTATGGTTCAGGAGGGGGGGTGTTCGTTTGTCCCCCTTTTTCTGGCCTGCCTGCCTGGCTGCATGGTCAGTTAAGGGTCTGGTACCCCATTTTTTTATTTCGGTGTGGGGTTTCCCTTAGTATCCATACTATTTGAATCTTAATGATTACTCAAATATCATTTGCTGTGCTACCTGTTGTTACTATTAATGTTCCTATTAGTGTTATTTTATTGTTATCTGCTACTATCGAACCGCATGTATCTGCCCATATCGTTACCTTCTGTATATCATTAAAACCTAATAAAAATTTAATGATAAAAAAAATCCCAAGGAGCTGTTGCTGTTTTTTAATTTATTTATTTTTACATTTTTCATTGCTGCTTTTCTTTTGTTTACATTTTAGCTGTCAATTGGGAAAGCCCAGTGACAGCTGATGAGTCTTCGGTTGTTAAGGACGCAGCAGCCAGTTTCCCAGCCCTCTGCTTAATAACCAGCTATTTTTCACACAAAATTGGAACGGTTCGAACGTTTTTCGACCAATCTGAACTCGAGTTGTTCCAAAAATGTGGAACCTGTTAGAAAATTAATAGCGAAACCAAACTAAACGAGTTCCAAAACAAATCAACAAAACATAACGATTCTATCAGAAACTAAATGTAACAAATTTTTCTACTGAAACCACTTCACTTTGCTGCCGGACAGTAAGGCCGCGTACACACGATCGAACCTATCTGCTGGAAGCGATCCGACGGACCATTTCAGCAGACAAATTCGATCGTGTGTACGGGCAGACAGACGGTTTTTCCAGCAGACAGATTTTAAAGCATGCTTTAAAATCTGTCTGCTGGGAACCCGTCCATCCGACATGTCTGCTGGTTAGTACACTAACCAGCAGACATATCTGCCCGCGCATGCGTCGAATGGATTCGACGTATGTGCGGAAGTGTTTTACTTCCTGGTGCGGTGACGTGGCGGCATCAACGTCACCACCACGTCACCGCGCTGTCTGCCGGCGGAGATTTTGGTTTGATCATGTGTACAGCGATCAAACCAAAATAGCCCAGCAGACAAATCCGATCAAATCGGTCTGTCAGACCGATTTGAACGGATTTATTTGGTCGTGTGTACGCGGCCTAACAGTTCTCTGATGTCATCACTTACAATGCAGGACCAGTAGTTCTGCTAGTTATGGGAGGGTGGTGAGAGCCCACCAACATTCCAAAGCATTCAAATTTCTTCCCCCTACCCAAACAAGCTTTTTTATACATGCAGTGTGGCGGGGACCCCACTGGATGAGTAAATAATTTACACACACATCTTTAAGAATTATAGTCAGGTGTTAGAGGTTGGTTTTATCAGCAAAGTGTTAAAGTTTAGGTAAATGGTAATTGTTGGTGGGGTTAGGAGTCGAGCATTATTTGGGGATTTAGGTTTAACATTAAGCTTGCCATAAGCTCAGCAGGGTCTGGACAAGATTTGATCCATCCATGGGCAGGTTGGTTGTACTGAAGTCAATATATCGACTTCAGTAAAGCAGCATGTCAAGATTTTTACATGCAATTACTGCTATAACCGCCAGCCCTAGTTATTGTGTTCTGCCAGCAGGGAGGTCTCCCTGCCGGCAGAACACAATAGCACTGCGGGACGGATTCCCTCATCAACATTGAGCGTGTGGATGGGGAAAATCATCTATGGCTTGCCTTAGTGGTTCAGGAGGGGAAGGGGGCGCTTCCCACATATACAGTAGGGAACTGGCTGCGAGACATCATGAAGTCACAGCCAGGTCCCAAATACAAGATGGCAGCTCCAGAGAAAGCCAGATGAAGAATTAATTGTGGGGAAGATAACACTGGACTCCATGGGCGGGTGTGTGTCCTTTCTTAAAAGTCAGCAGCTATAGTTTTTGTAGCTGCTGACTATTATTTTTTATTTTAAAAGTATTAAAGTTCCCTTTTAAATACTATGCATTTGACTGCAGTGATGCAGTACTTCCGAAATCCATGTAATTAGTCTTTTTAAACATGACCCCTGGAAGCTTATTATTTCAGCCTGTGACAGGGTATGATGCTGAAAGTCACTAAATGCACAAATTACTCAAGCAATGATTAGCTCTCTGTATGTGAAGGAAAGCGGCAGACTTTAATGTACACTGTACTATATGCCCCAGCATTTGATTACCTCTGCTGATTTGATGATTAGCTGGTTTTAAGGAGCTATCCCAGTGATCCGTATGTCCTTGCCTAATGAATTCTTTCAGAAGATTCATACTATAAGTGATTTAAAGACTCCTATAAAGAGATGAAAGTGGTTGGCTTTACTGCTTAGATTATTAAAGGCTGCCTATTTTCATTAAAGCTAGACTGAAAGTCCAAAACTTTCACATAAGACTTAGCTTTTGCAGGTTTGATAACAGTAAACTGTAATTATGTGCAACAGCAGCACACATTGGGGAATATGTAAATGCTTATCTCTCCACTTTCTATGATGGGTGTGTTTGCAAAGATGGTACATCAGAGCAAACATGCAATCAAATCCCATTAGAAGTTCCATTTGCAGATTTTGAGAAGCCATGTGGGGGACACAGCAAACATGTGGAAGAAGGTCCTCTGGTCAGATGAGACCAAAATGTACTTTTTGGCCTAAAAGCAAAATGCTATGTGCGGCGGAAAACTAATACTGCATATCACCCTGACCACACCATCCCCACCGTGAAACATGGTGGTGGCAGCATCATGCTGTGGGGATGCTTTTCTTCAGCAGGGACAGGGAAGCTGGTCAGAGTTGATGGAAAAGATGGATGGAGCCAAATACAGGGCAATCTAAGAATAAAACCTGTAATGCCGCGTACACACTATCACTTTTCGGCATGAAAAAAAAACAACGTTTTTAAAAACGTCATTTAAAATGATCGCGTGTGGGCTTCACATAGTTTTTCATCTTCTGAAAAACGACAATTTTTTTTTCGAGCATGCTGCATTTTTTAATGTCGTTTTAAAAAAATGTAGTTTTTTGGGTTGTAAAAAATGATCGTGTGTGGACTAAAACAACGTTAAAAACAACGTTTTAAAACCCGCGCATGCTCAGAAGCAATTTATGAGATGGGAGCTTGAATGGAACTTCCCCTTTAGAGTGCCATCGTACGTGTTGTACGTCACCACGCTTTGCTCATCATTTTTTTAAAACGGTGTGTGGGCAACATCGTTTTTAATGATGAAGTTGGAAAAACGTCGTTTTTTTTCTACATGCTGAAAAACAAAGTTTTTTTTTTTTTTCATGCCGAAAAGTGATCGTGTGTACGCGGCATTAGAGTCTGTAAAAGACTTAAGACTGGGGCGGAGGTTCACCTTCTAGCAGGACTATGACCCTAAATATACAGCCAGAGCTGCAATGAAATGATTTAGATCAAAGCATATTCATAGGTTAGAATGGCCCAGTAAAAATCCAGAACTAAATCCAATTAAGAATCTGTGGCAAGACTTGAAAATTGCTGTTCACAGACGCTCTCCATCCAATCTGACAGAGCTTGAGCTGTTTTGCAAAGAAGAATGGGCAAAAATGTTACGCTCTAGATATGCAAAGCTGGTAGCGACATCCCCAAAAAGACTGGCAGCGAAATATGGTTCTACAAAGTATTGACTCAGGGGGGCTGAATACAAATGAACGCCACACTTTTTACATATTTATTTATAAAAAAAATGAAAACCATTTATCATTTTCCTTCCACTTCATAATTATGTGCCACTTTGTGATGGTTCATCACATAAAATCCCAATAGAAAATACATTTATTTTGGTTGTAACATGACAGAATGTGTATGTGAATACTTTTTCAAGGCACTGTATAAATCCTGTATAATAATAGCGATGATAATAATAATATTAATAACAATGTACCTAATCCATAGCTGATAGCACATAGTAGGCACTTATAGATTCGTGCACATCAGCTCTATTTGCCAGCACACCTTGGATCTTGGATGTTAAATAAAAAGTCAACTTTTTATTTGAACATAAAAGGTCATACCCACTTCACCAGGCTTATAGTCTATACATTACACATCAACACCATGCCTTAAGTATGTTTAAAGGGTCAGCATGTCAAAAAATGATATTTAATTTATTGATGTTATGTGGTGTCGGATAACCTGCTGATCTTTTGGGTACTTCCACAGTGAATTGTCCTTATCCCAGATAGTAAGCAATTGTGCTGCAAGTTTGAAAAGCTATTGCTTGACTTGACAGTCTTCACAAGTTTGTTGCACAATTGCAGCAAGTCTGCATTGCATGATAGTCATCCCACCCACAGGGGTCACTGTGGCTGAATTTTCATGCTGTAGACTTGCAGAGCTCTTGCTTTAGATGCACCATTGCAACTTTGCTCTTGCTAGAGACTTGCCATGCAAATTTGCTACAAATTGGAAAAGTGTCAACTAGAACTCGTGATTCAAGTGCTCTGCAAGTGTACAACTTGTTAGTAATGGAAAAGAGTGAATACCCTGCTCTGCCAGAATTAGTTAAATGGTAGCTGCTAACACGGCTCGTATGAGAAAAGCAAAAAAATCGGGTAGGTGGTAAATGTGTAGCGTCTCTGATGACAGTCAAAATACCAAAACACACAAAACAGTAATAAATGAATTGTGTAACCAAAATGATAAGAGTCCCTTAGTTGCCAAGGAACAAACACTGTGGGCCAGATTCAGATACAATTACATTGGCACAGAGTATCAGAGATACACTACGCCGCCGTATTTTACTAGGCTATACGCCGAATTCTGGTAGATTTTGTCCCTTATGGTACGGCGGCGTAGTGTATTTCTCGCAGCGTAATCGAAATACGCGATTAGGGGGCGTGAAGCATTTAAATTAGGCGCGTCCCCGCGGCGATCGAACTGCGCATGCTCCGTTCAGGAATTTCCCGCCATGCATTGCGTGAAATAACGTTGTTACGTCATTCGTTGTTTGAGTAGCGTCGTTTACGGACATTCCTATTCCCGGACGACTTACGTAAAAAATAAAAAAAGACGTTGACATTCGACGCGGAACGACGGCCATACTTAACATGGGCTGTCTAATATTAGACCAGCAAAAAGCTGGTATAATTTTACGCAGCAAAAAGATGACTGAAGATGCCGTAAGAGATTGCGATTGACGTTCGTAACTTCGTGGATCGTCGGCAAAAGCTCATTTGCATACCCCGATGCAGAAAACGACAGGAACTCCACCCAGCGGCCGCAAATTTATTGTAGCGTAGATCTGAAGGCGTACGAACACGTAAGCCAGTCGGATTGAAGCCCGCAGCCGTATTTTCATGGTTTGAGGTTTCAGAGTAGTGAAAAAACGCACGTAATTTGAAAGTACTCCAGTCTAACGCGAGTTAGACAGGAGTAAGGGCTCTGTGAATCTGACCCCGTGTTGCTAATGCGTGATAAACAATGTGCTGATAATCAATTAATTAGTGACAAGACATGAAAATGGTTTTATTAACTGTTGTTGAATGCAATAGCTCACATATATCATGAAAACAAACAAAAATAAAAGGATTATGAGATTGAGTCTCTTTCCTGGGGAAACATAAATGTGCTAATGGCATGTGATGCCAGGTGAACTGTTAACCCATAGAATGAAGCATAAACTGGTGTAATCAACTGTTATTGGAAAAAAGTCCTCATATATCAAAAAACAGTCAATCGAGTGAATGAGTGAATGGATGAGATAATAATACGTGACTTCTCCAATGTGCTGTTCAAACCACCGAAAGCAATGCAGGCTTACCGGAACCAAGTGACTTAAGGTGACATACGCCACCGAAAGTCAGGAAAGGCTTATAATGGCTGATGTCATGTAGGATCCTTAGCAGGACGACACTTTAGCCGGTCATCAAAACCTATTTGGCTGAATAAAAAACGCTTGTATACAAGTGGGGCAGCAGTGGAGTCCTCCTGATGCGTTTCGTGGTCAAAGCACTTTGACGAAGCGCTTTGTCACCTTAAGTCACTTGGTTCCGGTAAGCCTGCATTGCTTTCGGTGGTGGGAACAGCACATTGGAGAAGTCACTTTTTATTATCTCATCCATTCACTCATTCACTCTATTGACTGTTTTTTGATATATGAGGACTTTTTTCCAATAACAGTTGATTACACCAGTTTATGCTTCATTCATCATTCTTTCATCTGATGGAAAGCTCCCATTGGACTTTTTCCATCGAAAATTCTGAGCGTGTGTACGAGGCATTAGGCTCTGTTGAAGCAGGGTGTGTATAGATCTTTGAGCATCGGCTGCTGGGAGAGAGTGCTGGTGCAGGATTGGAAATCCAGGTGGAACATCTTACCACGTGTGCCTTCCTTAATTTAACTTGATAGGAATCATGCCAGACTGAAATATTAGTATTGTTTAGACTCCCCTGTATTTAGAATATTTTATTCAATTATGTTCTTGACAGTCCTTTTTCCCTTGTTTTATATATATAGGTGACAAAAATGTTGGCTGTCGTCGTGATTCTGTTCGCCTTCCTCTGGATGCCATATAGGACCCTGGTGGTTGTGAACTCCTTCCTGTCCAACCCCTACCTTGAAAACTGGTTTGTATTGTTCTGCAGAATCTGCATTTACCTAAACAGTGCCATCAACCCTGTCATCTACAATCTCATGTCACAGAAGTTCCGAGCTGCCTTCAGGAAACTTTGCAAGTGCAACAAAAAACGTTCAGAGAAGCCAACAAATTATGGAGTGGCACTTAATTACAGCGTTATCAAGGAGTCAAGCAATGGAGGAAGCCCTGATCATTTCAGCACTGAGTTGGAAGACATCACGGTGACTGATACTTACCTATCCGGTACAAAGATGTCCTTTGATGACACCTGCCTACCCGCTGATGTCACATACAGCAGGTCATAGCCGGTAGCCAACAAATCAAAGCCAGATATTGATTATTACAAGGGAAATTTTTATCTTGTCATGTTATTTCACTGGACAGAAAGATTTTGCTGGTTTGTTAGAAGATTAAAAAATGAATCTTTCTCAGTATATTGGGAGGAACGTAAAAAGGGTAGACGGCCTAAAAAACCTTCACATGTATCTCAAGTGAAACCTCTTTTGAAATCGAGGAAGGTCTAGATCCCCTATTAGGTATTTATTGATCTCTGTTTCCTCATCAGTGAGATCTCCCTGCCCCCAGAAATACAACAGGAAGTGAGAGTAAATCTTTCCATAGTGAATGTTTTGATAGATGTCACCAGAACAGGTGTCCCTATTAGAAGATCGACATTCCTTCCACTCCGGTTTTGGTGATAGGTGTAACATTTTGGATTGTACTTCAGTTCCTTAGTTGACAATGGTCCTCAGGCAAATAGTGAGGTTATATCTCCCTATTGAGCACACAACATAATTTAAAACTCAACAGAGCTTTTAACCCTTCCCACTCAATAAAAATAAAAGTTTTAGCTGGGGTTATTCAAATATTTGGAGGACAACCCCCCCCCCCCCCCACACTTAAACTTAAAGTGGAAGTTAACCCTTCTATCATTTACAGCCAAGGAAGCTGCCATCTTGGCCTATGTTTAATCTTCAACTGCCGTGGTGCTGCACATGTGATCAGTTATGACACCCGCCATTGGATGGTTTGACAGTTTGGTTGAGAGCACAAGCAATGTGACAGTTGGCAATCCTGGCATGCCGGAAATTTAACTGCTTTTTGAAACTGTTAAATCGATGGGTTTACTTCCGCTTTAAATCCCAACTGCAGCCAAACATTTTGTTTTGTTTAGAGTAGGGGAAGAGTTATGTGCTTTGTCATGTTTTATTGCCATGCATATACCTGTTGGGGAGATTATACCCAAATTGAAAATAAGACAGGACTTTCAAGACTCACTCTATTCAAAGCTAAAACAAATGGAGTTCTTTTTAATGACAATCGGATCTCCTTTTGAAATAAAGATGAAGCAACAAGGAAAGAGAATCACCAGAGGAACTGATGCTAAAACAGATGTTTTACTAAAGGAGTCAGTCATGGACCATACATACATTATAGCTGATTGAAACTCAAACATTCCCCATGTGTCCCAGAATTTTATTTAGGAGAAAGACCTCATTCGAGTATATGGGGAACTTGTGAAGATTCCAGGTCAGAGCAGGCCACAACTGTCCAGTAGAAGTAAATTAACACCTTGGAAGGTAATGTGCATGTTAAAGTAGGTTAAGTGACCATAGAGGGTGGTTTTTCTGGACAAAAAGGTAAAATAGCTTTGGGATTCCTGTAGGCCCGTGGTTCTCAACCTTCTAGTGCAATGACCCCTTGATAAAATTCCCCAAGTTGTGGGGACCCCAACAGTAGAATTATTTTCGTAGTGTGGGTTGTCAGCTCCCAAGGCAAGACAAGTAATTTGCGCCCCTGACCCACAGACATTTAGCGCTACCTGAGTCCTTTTAATGGCAACTATAACCACAGGTAGTGTTACTGTGTCTCCGGCTTCACTGTGTCTCCAACTTTGTGGTGTCTCGTAGCAGTGACACCTATGCCGAAATCAGGAGATAGGGTCTCCTCCAGCCACTCCCACTCCACATTCCTCACCAGTGAGCTGACCTCTAGTATTTGCCAACCCAGCCATGCCGTGAACTGAATGGGCGCCTGCAAAGAGGCTGAGTGGGCGGCTGTGGGCTCCAGGAACAGCCTAGCTGGGTGGCCATAGGCTCCAGGGATAGCCCTGCTGGGTGGCTGCAAAAAGGCTGAGAGAGTGGTGTGGGCTTTAGGACCAGCCCAGGATTCAGTGACTCCTGGCAAATCATCATTCGACCCCCAAGGAGGTCCTGGCTCCCAGGTTAAGAACCACTGCTTTAGGCCCATGGCACACTTATGGTGCAGTTTCTGGTGACAACTCGCCAACACCAGAATCAAAATAGAGAGCAGAAAATACACTCACCTACCTCCCCGTGTTACACTTTGTTGGAAGAACAAACTGTTACACCATCGTGGACAGAAAGAATGCAGAATGTTGCTTGTCAGCATTTTGTTATTCTGTTACTGGCCAAATGTCCCCGGCACCCTTGATGTGTCTTTGGAACATTTACAGAGTAACTTCACATATGTTGATAAATAAATATTCCCCCGCTAGGTGATTGATGTACATTGCAGTAATTTTAACAAACTTTGTTGCAGACTCCTCCCTTTTGTTATTCTTAAGAAATAGCTGTTTGTTTCTCTGTGTCCATGTGAATTTGTTTTGGAGTGATTTTAGAAATACCAATCAGCTGCTGCACCTCCAGGGCTCTAATGAGGAAAGTGGCAGGTCCTGCATCCTTTTAGGCTGGAATCACACCTATGCATGTTTATTCCTTTTTGCATTTTGCAGATTTGCACTACAGTCCATTTAACATGGTTTCCTATGGAACACGTTCTGTAGTGCAAATCTGCAAAATGCAAAAAGCACACAAAATTCACGAGTCAAAATTGTGTGACTTGCCACCTGAAAAGATATGCTCAGGTGTGAATGCAGCCTAAAAATATTTCAGGGACATTAAAACAAAAGGTGTGCACTGTGCAGTCTTACTATTGATTTTGCTAGGAAAGCAGCCACATCTTGAGAATAAAAGCCTGTCCCCTGCCAGAATGCTGTGGAGAAGGAGTCTAAGTCTAAGGCCGCGTATACACGATCGGTCAAAACCGATGAAAACGGACTGAAGGACCGTTTTATCGGTCCAAACCGATCGTGTGTGGGCCCCATCGGTCAGTTATCCGTCGGTCAAAAAAAAGAGAACGTGCTTTAAAATTTGACCGATGGACGCCTGACCGATGGGTCAAAACCGATCGTTGGTATGCAAAAGCATCGGTTAAAAGGCCGCACATGCTCAGAATCAAGTCGACGCATGCTTGGAAGCATTGAACTTGTTTTTTTTCAGCACCTCGTTGTGTTAAAACACGTAAACGTCACCGCATTCTAACACAATAGTTTTTTTAACCGATGGTGTGTAGGCACATCAGACCATCAGTCAGCTTCATCGGTTAACCGATGAAAACGGTCCTTCGGAACGTTCTCATCGGATGGACTGATCGTGTGTATGCGGCCTTACACACTCCCTGCTGAAGGCGAGATTGTGCAACATATGCTAAGATAAGAGCAAGGGTCCGTCACTACAGCATGCTGGCAGTGGACAGGCTACCTAGGCTGTGGCTGCTTTCTGGAGAAAAAAAAGACAGCTTTGTTCACCTTTCGTTTTTCTTCACCTGGAACGTATTCAGAGGATTAAAATGAAATTGGGCTTTAATGAATTGATAATGAATGCATAAGTAGACTTTTCTAGGTTTTCTTTTTTTTCAGCTTTAACCACTTGCCGACTGCCTCATGCACTTATAGGTGGGCAGAATAGCACGGGTAGGCAAAGCATATATATATATAGCCTATATATACTGTACGTTGCTTTGAATCTACCACCTAGCGGACGTGCCCGTGTCCCACGATCGTGTCACGGAATGGCAGAACGGGGGTTATGCTTTTGTAAACAAGGCATCTCCCTTTTCTGCTAAGTGACACAGCACTGATCGTCTGCTCCCTCTCATCGGGAGCAGTGATCAGTGTCGTGTCACAGTAAGCCCCATCCCCACACAGTTAGAATCACTCTCTAGGACACACTAAACCCCTTCCCCGCCCCCTACTGGTTAACCCCTTCACTGGCAGTGTCATTTACACAGTAATCAGTTCATTTTTATAGCACTGATTGCTGTATAAATGACAATATTCCCAAAACAGCGTCAAAAGTGTCCGATGTGTCTGCCATAATGTCGCAGTCACGATAAAAAACACAGATTGCCGCCAATAGTAATAATAATAAAAATGCCATAAAACTACCCCTTATTTTGTAGACGCTATAACTTTAGTGCAAACCAATCAATATACGCTTATTGCGATTTTTTTTGTTGTTACCACAAATATGTAGAAGAATACATATCAGCCTAAGCTGAGGAAAAAATATGTTTTTTTAACATATTTTTTGGTGGTATTTATTATAGCAAAAATTGTCACTCTATTTTTGTTTATAGAGCAAAAAATAAAAACCGCAGTGGTGATAAAATACCACAAAAAGAAAGTTCTATTTGTGCAGAAAAAAGGATGTCAATTTTGTTTGGGAGCCACGTCGCACGACCGCGCAATTGTCAGTTAAAGCGACGCAGTGCCGAATCGCAAATGTGACCTGGTCATTTGGCAGCCAAATCCTTCAGGGCTGAAGTGGTTAAAGCAAATATTTCTCTATGGCATTATTAATTCACAATTTTATTTATTGTTTTGATTTTTTTTTCAATTGCAAAATTTACAAGATCGCTACATTTTAGGTTGCTCTGGATTCTGACAATATTACCTGAACAATAGTGAGCTCAGTGGAAGCTTTGATGCTAAGACCAATCAGTTTTCATATGTAAAGGAGAATGACAAATGACAAATAAATCAAAGAGCATTGTGCAGAAACCCTCAGCAACCATCAATAATAGGACAATCATCTTTTGCACATTATCATAGCAATGCCTTACAGAGTATGCTTAAACCTAAGTTCACATTGCTATGGGTTAGATATAGGGTGCCCACGTGTCCCAGATTGCATTCCAGGACAATATAATGTCCTAGAATGAAATAGAGGACACAGCCATCCCTACTAACTAATAACTACATTTCCGGAACTGGTTGCTAAGGTCAGCGCTGCCTGGCGTCTAGCAACTAGTGACAATTTACTGTAGCTCCGCAAAGTCAGTGCCGCAAAGTCAGCGGCGCACCAATTCAAATGGTGCCATTGCCGGCAATAGCCGCCAATTTGGCATGCGATTTGACATGTCAAATCACAGGCCAAATCGGACCAATGTGAACCTAGGGCTAGGCTGAAAGTGTTTTTATGAACCCTGTGTTGTTCTCTACTGAAACAAAACTGCTTTGAAACAGTTCAAAAGATGTGTGTGCCACATACACACATATACTTGGAGTTTACTGAGTATCTAACTAGATGTATGAATTAAGATTTATACATAAATGTAATACGTACTATGAAATATATTGACTTGTTTTTATAGTTCTGTGGTTATTTATTGGTCATGACATTTTTTTTTTCAGAGTATTTCCCGGGAAAAAAATATGCTTTTACCATCAGCTGTGATTACTTTGTAATGATACTATTTGCTTTTTGGTGCAATTTATTTGTGAATAGAACATTTTGCCAGTGAAAAATAATTGTATTTCGTGAATCAACAGCAGGCTATTTGATGTTTCTTTTTATGTCTAAGCAATGTTACCTCATTTATCCTCCTTTAAATGCTTCAAAATATTTTTATGATTAATGTTGTTCTGTTTTCTGCTTTTGTAAATGCCTGGAAACAGACCCGGACTGGGACAAAAAATAGGCCCGGGCATTTTAGACTGAGCAGCCCAGAGGGGGGGGGGGGGGGCAGGGCATGCGGCGAATCTTCTGAAAGGGGTTCTCCACTTAGGTGTAGAAATTCACTTTAAAACTCCACCTTATTTCCAGAACTCTCATTATGTATTAGATGTGCAAAGAATAAGGTGAGAGAACATCTAATACCTATAGAGTGTAATGAAAATAAGGTGGAGTACAAAGTGAAATATCTGGAGGGACTGGCTGAGGTTAAAGCAGGCAGGGAGGAAATTAGGTATCACCTCTTCACTGTCTGTCAAATGCCTCTAAAAAGGGACCTGAGAATTGATCACTTTTCAGTGGAGTATCTGTGCCTGCTAAGAGTGCAAGCCTTTTGGCTCACACTGGTGCTCAGCATTTTTTTTGGGGGGGAAGCAAGCAAACTTAACAAAAACATCAAATGCAGCCACTGTACCCCATCAAATGCAGCCACTGTGCCCCATCAAATGCAGCCACTGTGCCCCATCAAATGCAGCCACTATGCCACATAAAATGCAGCCACTGTGACACCCCCTTCACCCACTCGCTGTCTAACCGACACTTACCCCATCTTGGTGGCGGGTCAGGCATTAATCTATCTGTAACGGTCACCACCGTTTGCGACCTTCCATCCACCCATGACAGCTTATACGACACTCCACAATCCAGCAGACACGATCCATATCAATTCCCCAGAAAATGAGACTGACAGCTCTAACCTCTGGTTTCAAAATGAATGAATGCTTTAATGGTTTCTTCTCAGCTTTTTATGCAGTTACAAGCATGTGACAGTAATCAAAGGGACAATGAAATCCCCACCCCCCTCATCACACACTAGGGCTTCCATACAGATTTTAGAGAGACACTTTGGCACCGGTCTATAATTAAGATGATCTAATTACTACACCTGAGCAGCCACATTCCTTTATCAATATAATTCAAACAAAACACCATCACTCAATGAGTTGCCCTTCAATCCACATCTTTAGACAGATGGCTGTCTCCGACAGAAAGGTAGTCACACCTGGGCATCAATGGGCTTTAAACTGTGTTATCACACAATGAAATGTTGAAAAGGGGCACAGGTGAACTTAGACCCAAGAGTCCTTAGGGCCGCTGGCACAGGAGTATTCCCCATCCCTCAAAAGTCTCTGGGCGTCACGGGTCAACCCGTTACACTATCCATGTTACATATGGGGGTGGCATAATGGAGGGGGCAGTGCCTGTGCACCCTTAATGGACAGGCCGCCACTTTGCTGGTGGTTTTCCATAGCCCCATTTTTGGAACCATTGGCATTTTTATAGCGATCAGTGCTATAAAAATGCATTAATTACTATTTACTATAAAAATGCCACTGGCAGGGAAGGGGTTAACACTAGGGGTGGGAAATGGGTTAAGTATGTTCCCTGGGTGTGTTCTAACTGTAGGGGGGGTGGCCTCACTAGGGGAAATCACTGATCTTCTGTTCAA